>CM076577.1:1083169810-1083414230 GCA_034641835.2 Pinus albicaulis | reverse complement strand
TAAATTAAATTCTTATATTAATATAATTTCAATAGTACATAATATTATAATTTAATTATTCTTAATTCTAATAATTTAAATAATTAATTATTTAATAGTTTTCATTTTTAATTGATAAACCTAAATGTTATTTAATTATATTAATCTATAAAAAAATTTAAATTAAAAACTAAGGACAAAAATATTAAAGAGATAAAACCCTCGAGGTAAGGTTTATATTTATTATTCCTAAAAAAATTAATAATTAATAAAATATAAATTAATAATAGTTTACTTAATAAATCAAACATTCTTTGAATTAATTTTTTTAAAATATTACATTATAATTATTTAATAAAACTTTTTAAAGTAATTATAATTTATTAATCCAAATTTTTAAATTGAATTATTTCAAATTTAATACTATTTAATTTCTAATATTTAATTCTATTTTATATTAAAATCCAATATTCTTCCAATAATAATTATAAATTAATTTTTGTTAATAGAGAGTAATAAAAATTAATTAGGATAATTATTGGCAAGAATGAATCAATTAGGTATTCGAAGTGACCAAACCCTAAAAAAAAATTTCCTTCATATGGGAGAGAAAGAAGAAAACCTGCGATACTATACCTGGGAAGAGGATGAACCTACGGAGCACATTTGTCGAATTAGAGGTTGCCAGTTGTTACTAATTCCGTATCCCCCGTCTCTGTTAATGTTATCTGGGTGTTTTAAAATCTCCAGCGCTTCTCTAATCTTCCGTCTTTGATAGTGTTCCTCTCTTGCAATGATCTTAGCATCCTCAAGACGAAAGTGGTGTTTAGTTTTCGAGGAGTGATCAGCAAGATTCGAGGTGCGAGATCGCTCATGTTTAATATCGGCACCGTGCTCTTTAAGGCGTTTTTTAAGGGAGCGCC
This sequence comes from Pinus albicaulis, assembly GCA_034641835.2. Lineage (NCBI taxonomy): Eukaryota > Viridiplantae > Streptophyta > Pinopsida > Pinales > Pinaceae > Pinus > Pinus albicaulis. The sequence goes on along the minus strand of CM076577.1, from coordinate 1,083,413,328 downwards.
CGGTTTAACCAATATAACTCTTCCCACAAGAGTAGTCAATATTGTAAACACATTTGAGCTAATCATGACTAATACTATCTTTAACTAACCACATCTTTTGTCTTCTAGTACCTGCTACTGAAAATTGTGAAAAAATGTCATTCTTTCCTAACAACTTCGCGATCTTATCAGTAACACCCTTAATGTATGGTAGAAAAACCCTACCATAGTTCTCTTTAGGACCCTGGTGATTCTTGGAAATGATCGCACCTTCAATTCTTTTTATGGATTTTTTTATTTCTCCCTCTGTATAACCTAAACCCAAGAAAAGAGATGTCAAGTGACTGATCTCCTCTTTCAGGTGCTCCTTATTGGATATCCTCGGGGCTCTTATAGCCAGAGTATTTAGCACACCAAATTTCTGAGCATGATGATGGTAAGATTTAGCATGAAGGTATCTGTCAGTATGGGTTTTCTTCCTAAACACCTCATGCCCCAATGTCCCATCCTATTTTCTGGTGACCAGGACATCCAAGAAAGGAATTCTCTTATTCTCTTCCATCTCCATGGTAAACTTAATTTATGAGGAAATTGAGTTTAGGTGATTAAAGAATTTTTCAAGATTCTCCCTGCCATGCGTCCACTTTATGTTAGTGTCGTCTATGAATCTTTTCCACCATGTCGGACTTAGTGGAAAGGAAGCAAGTGCTTTCTTTTCGAAGTGTTCCATAAATAATTTGGTGACAATAAGGGAGAGTGTCGATCCCATTGTGACACCAAATACCTGTTCATAGAATTATCCTTGGAAGCTGAAGAAGGTGGATCGTAAACAGATCTCAGCTAGTTTAGTTGTTTCAAGATCCGTCACCTCATTAATAACGTGCACCGCTTCATCTAAAGGGATTTTGGTAAATATTGAAACCACATCAAATCTTACCAGGATGTAGCTATCCTCCACCCTTTCCTCCTTAATAAGATTGACGAAATCACTTGATTCCTTAATGAAGGACTTAGTGTTTCCCACAAGAGGTTTAAGGATTTTAGCGATGTATTTTTCCAATTCATAAGTGGTGGATCTAATGGTATTGAAAATCGGTCTAAGGGGCACCCCTTGTCATTTTCACCTTTCACTATTTATAACCTATGCATCCTTCTTTCACTCTTCATTCTCATCTTGTCCTGAAGATGGATCCCCGTTGGGGTTCGAAACGTCAACCAATGTTTTTCGATACTGTGGATAATCCCGAGAATTTTACAATGAATGATAACCACAAAAGCCTTAAAACCATAATGATATTAAAGTCTCAAACGTGCCATAAGCTTGAGGGAAACACCAACTCGGCCTTCTTGGCCCTTATTCTTAAAGCGAAGAATGCCATTTCTTTCAACAGATTCAGGCCAATTTCCCTTTGCAACATTGGCTACAAGCTCATCACTAAACTCATGGCTAATAGAATGAAAGGCCTTCTTCTGCAAATAATTCCTAACAATCAAGGGGGATTTGTCAAAGGCAGGCAGATAACTGATAACTTCATTCTTTTTCAGGAAGCAATCCATTCAAGAATCCAAGACGAGAAAAAGGCATGCCTATCAAGCTGGACCTGGCTAGTGCGTTTGACAGAGTTAGGCACAAGTTTCTCTTTGGGGCTATGCATCAATTTGGGTTTGACTGTCACTTTATAAGCTAGTTCAAGGCCTGCATTGTGGAACCATCAATTCCTCCAATTTTCAATGGGCGTGCTGCTAACTTCTTCAAGGCGAGTCATGGGATAAAGCAGGGATGCCCTCTATCCCCTCTCCTCTTTGTCATTCAAGCCTTTGTCCTCAGTTTTATGCTGGAGAAAGGAAAAATAGAGAAAGAGCTTATGGGCCTTAGGATGGCCAGGGGAGTCAGAGACATAAATCATGCTCTATTTGCTAATGACTCCATCCTCCTGGGGGAGCTTCCGACATCTCAGCCTCTCGCTTCAAACTAGAGCTGGATGGACATTGCCTCGATTTTGGGATTGAAATTAACACATGAAAATGCTTCATTTATGCTTGGAACCTCACTGGCCTCAAGCTAAGCATGATCACCGAGATTTTTGGTTTCAAGGGCTCCATGAAATGGGTGTATTTTAAATATCTTGGGCTATCGATCTTTCAAGGATGTCCGATTAGGAGGGACTGGTACCCCTTGCTGGCCAAAATCAAGCTCAAAATGCAAGCCTGGGGCACATCGTGGCTCAATCTGGAAGGTAATATTGTTCTCATTAAGTTAGTCCTTAATAGTCTTCCAATCTTTCAGATGTCTGTTCTGTTGGCTCCGGTGGGCATTCTTCACAAGATGGAGCAATCCATTCGCTCCTTTTTTGGAAGGGAGGGAAGAATAACTCTAAGAAAATTATGTTGATCAATTGGAATAAGATCGCTATGCTGCTGCTGGAAGGTGGCCTTCACATAAAAGAACTCAGGGAGCACAATATCGCTCTGGGTGCCAATATCTTATGGCAGCAGGTCGCAAGGAAACTGGGATGGGCACAGATTTCTTCACGGAAAAATATAGCTTCAAAAAAAATCTTCGTAGCCTGGAGAACTTCAAATCTAATCGATAGGGCTCCCCGATCCATCAGATGTGTAAGCATGCTCTCACATTGCTGCGTGACCACTTGTTATGGATTCTAGGAAATGGGAAGTAGATCATCCCGTGGGAGGATAGGATGAATAATGAAGAAGTGATCGGCGAGGATCCTGAGTTGCTAGAGCTAAAAAAGTGGATGATTGCATATGTTCGATGCACGATGTGGGACATTTCAGAATGGGATAGAAAGACCTAGGCAGGGTGGAAGAAGATAGAGATTCATGTTCATCTAGAGCAAGCATGGGTCAAATTCATGGTAGTGTTGGCTGGGAATGCCCCCCTAAACACAAGAAAAAAAGACAGAAGGGGTTGGAGTTCCTTGAAGGGATTTTATTCTGCAGTAGAAGGCTACTGGTGTCTTAAAGCCATTCCCACTGTCCCGTGCAACCTTGTGAATTGGAAAGGGATTTGGCAGGTCAAAAGCACTCCAAAGATTGATATTCTCACCTGGAAGCTGGGGCACATAAGTATCCTCACATCTGAAAACTTGTAGCGTCGTGGATTCCAAGGCCCCTCTCGGTGCCTGTTCTGTCAACAATAGGAGGAAAATTCGGTCAATATATTTCTCAAGTGCCTCTTCGCTTGGGACATTTGGAATTAAATCTTACTGATTTAGAACAGGAGCCCCATCCTCTCAACCAACATCATGAGTATGTTGTCTAATTAGGGAGACCTATTTCCTAAGTTCTTCCCCAGGACAGGTTGGCCATACGAGGGGTGGATGATTATCCCTAAGCTCATTTTCTGGAAGATTTGGCTTGAAAGAAACAATTAGGTCTTTCAAGAGATGGGCCTAAAACAGTATAAAATTAGTGTAAAAATAAGAAGCTTATTTCAAGAAATAATGTAGACCAAGGTGAACCAGTAGCGGGTTGGTAGCTTAAGTTAACAAGGTAGGGAGTGGTGCATGTTAGCCCCCAATCTGAACCTCAGGCTGAAAAAGGATGGGATGGGGCTCTCTCCATAGAATAGCCCTAAACCACACTCAACCTTGTAGCTAGCCCTACAAGGATGGGAGAGGGCTCTCTCCATAGAATAGATATCCAATAACACAATAATGAACTGATTTTAGGCTAGGTAAATAAATGTGGAAAGGGGGTTTTGATAAATGACTGAATTTTCAGGGATGTATGGGAAAAAGGACAGTATGAACCGAGGAATTAAATCAAGGACACAGAGTATTTCATGGGGCAAGATAGGCAAGAGATTTAGCAATCAAGTTGAAATAAGAGGGAGTGGAAAGACTGTTGAGAAGCTGAGAAGGGCATAATAAATGAATCCTTTTCAAACAGAAGAAAACACACAAAGTATGAATGATTCCCCAAGGCAGAGCATATAAAATGGATTCTACCTTTCTAACTTGAAAACATTCATCTGGAAATGTTTATGAATGAATGGTGAAACATAACAATGTACATATGAAACACAAAGGAGAGACATATGCTAAAACTCATACCACATGGATCCCACAAATCAGAGTTGCATCACTTTATTAATTCCCTACCAAACTGTACAATGGAGCGCAGACCTCACTGCCACACTATTCCCCTACTTCTGACTTTTCAGACATCAGAGAGTTACAAATGATTAGCTTTTACAATAAATAGACCGATTTTGTGGGAATACAAATCGATGGGAAGAGGAGAAATCATAATTGAAGATGGAAAACCAAGAGCCAATAATCTCTCCGAAATGGAAGAGTTGCGTTACATCCGGTCAGTGAGAAGGCGAAACATATGAATCGTAACTGAAGACAAAATAGGCAATCCGATCCTATTTTCCTACTGTTGTAGATATCTTTATTTTATTTTAGGCTCTCGGCCTTTGACTGTTTGCTTTCCATTTGCTGTTTGAATAAAACCAACTTTTTTTTTATAAACATTCCTTTGAAATGAAACTTTGCCTTTAGTGAAGAGACAATTTATTTTTAAATGGGAAAAGGGAAGGGAAATAGGGCGGAAATCATATTAATCGCAATCGGAATTGGGGAGGGGGGCAGGCAGAGTGATAAATATATGAAACGATTAAAATATGTGATGCGATGGTGGAATGAGGGCAATCGAAATCGCAATCGGGACTTCGGGGCAGGCATATTGCAATGGGCGGTTGAAACCAAAACTTTCGATGCGATTGGGGAAGGGGGGATGGAGCCCACATAATCGCAATCGGGATCAGGGAGCAGGACAATATCTATGAAACAACATTTCTGATGCGATTGGGAAGAACCCTTTGTAATAAACAAAACGGATAATTTTTAACTTTTACAAAGGAAAAAGGGGTTTCGTAATGAATGGGCGGAAGGTTTAAGTGGTGGGACCGATAGGTCAATCGCAATCACAATATCGGAGGGGAGCGGGGGTAATCGCATCGGGAGAACAAAATTTGCGATGGGGATTTTGCGATCAATCAGAGGGGAAACAAAATCAGAGGATCGGAGCAATCGGAGGGAGGACGTGATTGGAGGATCGGAAGGAGGGATGCGATCGGGTGATCGGGAGGAGGGATGCGATCAATCGCATCGGAGTTTTGAGCGCTTGGAATAATCGGGGGGGGAGGGGGGGCACGTTAATATTTGCGATGCGATTGAAAGGGGAAGGGAAGGTTTGCGATTGCGGCGGGTTTTATAACATATGATTTAAAATTTGTTATAAAGTTTAAGGGGTTGCGATTATATATATCAATTGCGATGGGAGGGTATATATATACATATATTTGAACTTTATAATAAAGCTCCACAGTATGGACGGGAAGTGGTTTGGCATATAAATCGCATTTGTGTTAAAATGATTATAATGAGAATTTATAATCGTAAAGGGGAAAAGGGATTATTTAAAGGAATATTAAACTTTAATAATACAAAGTTTAAAGGGAAAAATGGAAAATATGGTGTATATGAGGATATAGGGACTTTTACTTCACTTAAGCATAAATTTCAATCCAGAAGTCAGTTTTGAGAGTGTAGTATACCGTTGGAAAGCTCTTTCCGGGCTCTTTCTGCTGGATCTACTTGCAAAATGATTTGATGCTGAACATGTTGTGAAAAAATTCTCTGAAAGGCAGGGTGATGATCTTGTTGAAGATGACAGCTTCTGAATTGCGACTGAAAGGCAAAGTATTATGTTTTCACTTCAAAACATGGTTTTGAGGTGAAACATGCATCAACTAGATAAATGATATCTCTGATCTTCCTGGTGCTGTGACTTTGAGTTTATTTGGCTTTCCTCATGGCCTTGCTGATATTATTGAACTTTGACTCATTAACTTGACCATGGTGAGACCCTGGACTAATGAGACTCGTCCTATGACCTACTGACATGTTTTGAGAGTGAAAGTGACTCATGACTGAAGACCGTAGAGGGGAGAATCAACAAGTACCTCATGAGGGAAAACTGATCAAACAAATAACTACCATAAATGAATCCATGACCTAGCGGAATGGTGAAATTTATTTCGGTATGAGACACCTAATATGCAAATGCAAAAGAGCAGTTTTGATCACTGATGGAAGTATGACTAGACTGACATTAACATTGGCTCCAATGGGGATGGTAGCTCCTTGGAGGTGCCAAGAACACTGTAGACAAAGTAGATTTATCCATTGGGCATGGAGTCAAAAAATGCTTAGAAGTAACACAATGCAGACTGACACTAACTTCAAGACTAAGACTGAAAACTGAAATAAACCCACACCATACACATATCATCCAAGCTTTATAGCCTTCACCTCGGGCCCCAAACCTCAATGAATGTGTACTCTGAACTCTGATAAAAATAACATGGTATATACAATGATGATGACATAAATTATGATCCTTTGTCTTCAACAATGGTAGTGCTTCAAAAGCCTACCATTCACTGCTCCTCCAGGGCAATCCTGGCCATCCATTTCTGAGAGCAAGAAGGCATTCTATCCTCTGTATGCTGAAATCCTGTATGGTCCTTTCCACATATTGTCGAACTTACCATGCTTCCCTTTGTATTCATTTCTGGCATCCCATTTCAACACTATATCATCCAGCTGAAACTTTTCTGCTTTTGTCTTCCTGTCATAGATCTTTTTAATCTTCTCTTGCAATTGAATATCATTGTGTGACACTTCCTCTCTTGTTTGCTGAAGGTGGATCATTTGATTGATCCTTCGCTGATTGTCTTTGTCCTCGCTGCCAACTTCGTGCAATAATCTCATAACTAGGACTGTAAGGGATGTAGGAAAGATAGCATCAGTACCATAAACCAGATCAAATGGTGACATACCTATTGATCTTTTACTGCTAACTCTGTCTGTCCACAGTGCGTTGATAAGCTTTCGGTGCCAATTTCTTTTGTTTGCCTCCAACATTTTCTTAATTATATTCACCAGTGATTTGTTAGATGAATCAGCCAGGCCATTTCCTTGTGGATAATAAGTTGTCAAATGGCCCAGCGCGATGTTGTATTTGTCACAAAAGTCCATCATCTTCTTGGATCGGAATGTTGTTGCATTGTCTGTTACGATTTTGCATGGGCAGCCAAAACGAGATAAAATATTTGATTCCAGGAATTGAATGATTACCGTGTCTATTTCTTGCCTGGCTGGGATGGCCTCGATCCATTTCGTAAAGTAATCTGTCCCTATCAATATCCATCGGTGTTGTGCTGAGGACGTGGGATGAATTTCTCCTATGAAATCGAGCCCCCACTGTTGAAAGGGTGCATTCACTGAAACTGGTTTCAAAGGGAGTGGAAGCAATTTCTTCTTCCCTTGGAAGATTTGGCATTCATGACATTTCATCACTGTCTTATATAAATCAGAAAATAATGTGGGCCAATAATATCTTGCTCTCAATACCTTGTTAGCTGTAGTCTTCCAAAACAAGTGACCGCAACAATCGCCTTTATGAAAATCGTGCATTACCTTATGCACCTTTTCTTCAACCAAACAATTGAGCAGAACGCCTCCTGGATCTTTCCAATACAAAGCGGTGTCTAAAATGAAGTATTTTGTATATTTTAGTTTCAGAGATCTACCCTTACTCTTAGACATGCTGGTAGGAGGTGAAAAATGCTGAAGGACATAGACAATATCTGAATACCACGGGGACTGCAGAAAAATATCTGAAATTGGGACCAGCAAACCTTCATCTTCATCTTATGCCACTGCTGTTATGAGGTTTATATCTAGAGCACATAGATTTGATTGGGCCATCAATTTCGCCAAGCCTTGTCCTTTGATCAACTTCGTGGGCTTGATCTCTAGATCGTACTCCAACATAGCTGCTATCCACTTACCTCTCCGACCTTCTGGATTAGTTTGCATCAACACGTCCTTCACTGCTGTGTTAGGGACATATGCTATAGTATGTGAATGTAGAATATAAACCCTGAAATCCTTCAATGCCTTGATAAGAGCCAATGCCTATTTTTCAATAATATTATACCTCAAAGTAGCATCTCTAATAGTTCTACTGAAAAAGGAAATTGGCTTTTCGATCTTGTCTCTCTTTTGCATTAAAACAACAACTAAAGTATGTTCCGATGCAAACAAAAATATGATGAAGTCTTGAGTGCAGTCAGGACTGATCAAAACCGGGGCACTGGACAAAGAAAACTTTACCAGATTGAATGATTTGATGGCCTCCTCACTCCATTTAACAGTGCTGTCCTTCTTGAACATATTAGTCATTTCCCTCAGATGTTCAGCTAGATTGGGTATAAATCGGCGCAAAAATTTCATTTTACCATTAAAAGCCTGAATCTCCTTCTTGTTTCGTGGTAGGTCTATGAGCTGAATTGCCTCCACTCTAGCTGGATCAATGCGAATACCATCTTTGGAGATGATATGCCCCAGCAACTTGCCTTCATCCATGGCGAAGAGACACTTCTTGGGATTGAGAGAAATTCCAAACTTTCTGCATCGCTGAAAAACAACTCTTAAATGGTGTAAATGCTCATCATATGATCCTGAAAACACTGTCAAATCATCCAAATAAATAACCAGAAAAACATCTTTTTAATTGGCAAAGGCGATGTCCATTGCACGTTGGAAAGTAGCTCCTACATTCTTCAGTCCAAAAGGAATTTTGGCATACTGGAAGGTTCCCCAAGGCGTTGTGAAGGCAGTTTTATCATGGTCCTTCTCATGCACCAATATTTGGTTGTAGCCTGAGTAGCCATCAAGTAGTGACATCCTGGATGCTCCAACTACTCTCTGCAGAATATGGTCCATTTTCGGAAGTGGATAATTATCCTTTAAGAAAGCCTTATTCAAGTTCCGAAAATCTATACACAATCTTATTTCTCCAGTCTTCTTACGTACCAGGACCAAATTTGAAATCCAGTCAGAAAATCTAATGGGGACTATGATACCAGCTTTGTACAATCTTTTTACCTCTTTTTCAATGGAAGGCAGCAGCTTCGGATTGATTCTTCTCAGCTTCTGTCTAAATGGTTTTTGGTCTGGCTTGATAGGAATACTATGCTAGATTATGTTCTTAGCATACACCTTCAAATCTGAATAATCCCATGCAAATACATCAGAAAATTTAGAAGGCAACTTCACATACTTCTCCTTCGCCTCAAGGGACAATGCCTTTAACAATTTCACTAACTTGGGCTGATCAAATGTTCCAAGATTCACATCTTCAACTCCTCTCTCCATGGGCGCCAGGCTTGGCTTCTTTGCCACATCGTATCGATCAAACAACTCCTCTAAAGGTATGAGACCTCTAGGAATTACATTATCTTTCAGCTGCAATATGTCCATCTGGTTGGTTTCCAATTCTTGATCATCGACCACATACTCACCTTCTATGGGAGTGTCCTTGAATTTTCCATCACCCTGCAAAAATGCATTTATCTCATTATCATCCCAAAATACTTGCCAATACCTTAAATTGTCCGAAACAGAAGGCCTATTCTTGACATGGATCTCAAACTTGTTGTTGGAGTTCGTCGGAATCCTCAGGTTACTTGCATTAGTGGCAAGGGAATCAACAATAAGATTCTGCATCCTGGGCACTGCTGTCAAGGTGTACGCTGGGAATGTCTTCAAAATGTCCAGAACTGCATTTTTGTATGCCCTCGGTCTTGGATGTTTAGCTTCGTATTCTCCTTTCACCTGCTTGATTATTAACTCAGAGTCACCATACACAGAAATCCTTTTCGCCTTCAACTTCTTCAAGATTTTGAGGCATGCAATCAGAGCTTCATACTCTGCTTCATTGTTGAAGTAGTCAAAAGCCAACTTATAAGCACACACTCTAACATTACTAGGGACCCTTTCAGGCTGGAAAACAGGGCTCTGAATCCATATTCCAATACCTTCTCCATCCTTACTAACAGCTCCATCAAAATCCATACCCCATAGGCCTTCTTCTTCTTCTTGCAGATGCTGAAATTTAGTTTTGCTTTCTCTTTACCTTGGTTGATTTCTGGCTGTTCACTGTCTTTTTGCTGCTGGGGGACAGGAGGCTCGGAAGTACTTGCTGCTTTTTCCTTTTCCTGTTTGAGGACCTCTCTGAAATTTTCTAAAATCTCAGATATCTCATCCACTTGTACCAACTGAACATACTCATCATTTAAATCACCATCTGAATATAAGACAAAAGACTCCAAATCTGTGTGGACTGCATTGATGGGATGGTTTACTGGCTTGTCTTTGCTAGTAATCATATATTTCATTTTCTTTTCCCTATATAACTTTCTCAACTGGCCAAATACAGGGATTGTGGCATAAGAGAAGTCAAGCTGTATGGTCCCCTTAAGTTTTGCACCCAAAGACCTAGATAGAAGCATTCCAAACCGTGGTGGGACATCATCAACAACTACATCCATCAAGACATTATTGGCTGGGATTTGATCTAAAGACACTACTAAATCTTTGATGAGGCCAATAAAATGGACCCTACTTGAGTCAAAAGAATACAAATCATGGTATTTTGTAGTAACATCAAGGCATAACTTCTCCATGACAGCTTTGGGTATCAAATTATGCGAGGCCCCAGAGTCCAACATGGCGTTATGCAAGATAAACTCAGGCAACCTAAGACTTAGGTAAAAGGGAGGGATTTCATTTTCTTCAGATTCTTCTGTGGCTGGACCAAAAATAAGTTCAGGGTAGTCATCTTCCACATTAACCATATCAGAAAGAGGGTCAATTTGCAAGACTTTAGACACCTGAATTTTATATACACTATTATTCACCAACTCGGTCAGGGGCACACGCACTTTGAGTTTAGAAATTTCATTTTCTAAATTAAAGGAAGGAGATTTTTGTACCTCTTTAATGGAAGGGTCATTCTTCTCTGTTTTCTCCTTCGCTATGGTCTGCTGGCTTTTTTCATTTGTTGTGTTAGTAGCTGCGAGTGCTTTGCTAGATGAAGGATTCGCCGGTTCTTTTCCTTTCTTCTGTGCCTCGTCTTTCATTTGGAGTTCTTTTCTCTTTTGAATGGGACTGATTGTGACATTTCTATTCCTCAGAGAATATTTCCTTTGTTGGGCTGATAGAGCATTCATATACCCTCTCTGGTAGTCATTAGGTTTTTCCTCTAACGCCACGTCATTGGCCAAAATGAAATTTTCGTCCCCTCGAATGTTTGGAGTCGCCACTGTGTATTCTTCATCTTCTATGAGGAAAATGGGTGCACCATCAGCTGTGAAAAAATGATTGGTTTCAAACAGGGGACCATCGTCATCTGAGTCAGTCCCTTGCACATAGTTCTGCTATAATGGTGTTTTAATCTGCTGTTGTGGTGCCGCTTGGTCCTGCGCCCTCTGTTCTCTCTGTCTATTTCTGAGTTGCGGCTGCTGTTGTCCTCTAAAATTCGGATTTCTTATTTCAGTTTCAGGTCTGTTGGAAATTGTCAACCACTCAACCATCCTTTCCATTGTACGAATCAGAGTGTCCATCTTGTTGTTTGAAGGGGAGGCTTCCTCTTTCACCACGAATTTCTTTTCAGCTCTGGCTCGAGCTCTTCTAACCAGCAGATTAGCTTCAATGCTTACTGCTATCCTCTGCATGTCTTCAAGTGACGGCGGATCTCTTTTGCACAGTTGATATGCCATATCGGCATCAAAACCATCCGGAAACTTCAGCATAGCTGAATCCACAAGAGGTTTGAGGTTATCCGGAATAGCATTGTATACAACATTGAATCTTAAAAAATAGTCTTGCATAGTTTCACCCACATTTCTTTTAATATTGTCATATTCAGACAGAATTTGGTGTGGATTCCTTTTCACCTCCCACCGGTCTAAGAACTGTATGTGTAACTCCTGTAAAGTGCGAATTGAACCAGCTGGTAAAGCTCTAAACCACTTTCTAACTTCACCTCCGAAGCTTTGAACAAACAACCTGGTAGCTACATTCTCTTCTTCTACTTCATGCAATTCAAAAAATTCATTCATCTTATCAACATGCTGCTGGGCTGTGATGCCCTGAGTAGCATCAAAGATATGAATTTTACTCTGATAATCAGCAGGCATATCATTGAGAACCTGAGGTAAAACCAAGGGTGCATACCAAGCAGCCATGACTCTAGGTGGATTTACAATAGGATTTACAGGATTTGGGGGAGGTGTTGTTGGAGGAGATGATAACTGGGAGTTGACTGAAGGGGATGCTAATGAATCAAGAGGATGGAATGCTGGCCCTGATGATTCTGAAGGCTCAGGAATATAAGTTGCAGTGATGGACTGGGGGGAATTCAAAATGTAGTCATCAATGGAGGAATTCTCTCTTTGAACTTCAATATCCACAAGGAACTTTGGATCTAAAACTGTGTCTTCGGGTGTAGTTTCAGACTTATTTCTAAACAAAGAGAGCTCAAAAATCTCATCAAAAGAAAGCTCTTCTACAAAAAACCACTCACTGGGCCAAGTATGGGACCTGAAAATAGGTGTAGGATTTAGTGATCCCTCCTGTCTTCGGACTATTCTTGGGATAAGATTTGGATTTTCAAACACAGGGGGAGGATTTGGATCAGGATTAGCCCTTGTATATCTTCTTGAAGCTAGTGTGGTCAACTTACTACTGTCCAATATTTATATCAGCCTAGAAAACTCTGAAATATCATCATCGAGACTTTACAAGAAAAATATTACTGGGGTGATGAATCTTATGTGAAAAAATTTTGTAGCTTCCCGAGTATGGTCGCCAGAGATGTTAGCACCCAATCTGAACCTCAGACTGAAAAAAGAAAATCAGGGCAAAAACTAAACCACGCTCAGCCTTGTAGCTAGCCCTACAAGGACGAGAGAGGGCTCTCTCCGTAGAATAGATATCCAATAACACAATAATGAACTGATTTTAGGTTAGGTATATAAATGTGGAAAGGGGGTTTTGATAAATGACTGAATTATCATGGATGTATGGGAAAAGGGATAGTATGAACTGAGGAATTAAATCAAGGACACAAAGTATTTCATGGGGCAAGATAGGCAGGAGATTTAGCAATCAAGTTGAAATAAGAGGGAGTGGAAAGACTGTTGAGAAGTTGAAAAGGGCATAATAAATGAATCATTTTCAAACAGAATAAAACACACAGAGTATGAATGATTCCCCAAGGCAGAGCATATAAAATGGATTCTACCTTTCTAACTTGAAAACATTCATCTGGAAATGTTTATGAATGAATGGTGAAACATAACAATGTACATATGAAACACAAAGGAGAGACATATGCTAAAAATCATACCACATGGATCCCACAAATCAGAGCTACATCAATTTATTAATTCCCTGCCAAACTATACAATGGAGTGCAGAGCTCACTGCCACACTATTCCCCTACTTCTGATTTTTCAGACTTGAGAGAGTTACAAATGATTAGCTTTTACAATAAATAGACAGATTTGGTGGGAATACAAATCGATGGGAAGAGGAGAAATCATAACTAAAGATGGAAACCAAGAGCCAATAATCTCTATGAAATGGAAGAGTTGCGTTACATCCAGTCAGTGAGAAGGCGAAACATTTGAATCATAACTGAAGACAAAATAGGCAATCCGATCCTATTTTCTTGCTATTGTAGATATCTTTATTTTATTTTAGGCTCTCGGCCTTTGAATGTTCGCTTTCCATTTGCTGTTTGAATAAAACCAAATTTTTTTATAAACATTCCTTTGAAATGAAACTTTTCCTTTAGTGAAGGGAAAATTTATTTTTAAATGGTAAAAGGGAAGGGAAATAGGGCGGAAATCATATTAATTTCAATCGGAATTGGGGAGGGGGGCAGGCAGAGTGATACATATATGAAACGATTAAAATATGCGATGCGATGGTGGAACGAGGGCAATTGCAATCGCAATCGGGACTTCGGGGGAGGCATATTGCAATGGGCGGTTGAAACCAAAACTTCCGATGCGATTGGGGAAGGGGAGATGGAGCCCACATAATCATAATCGGGGTCGGGGAGTGGGACAATATATATGGAACAACATTTCTGATGCGATTAGGGAGAACCCTTTGTAATAAAAAAAATGGATAATTTTTAACTTTTACAAAGGAAAAAGGGGTTTCATAATGAATGGGCAGAAGGTTTAAGTGGTGGGACCTACAGGTCAATCGCAATCGCAATATCGGAGGGGAGTGGGGGTAATCGCATCGGGAGAACAGAATTTGCGATGGGAATGTTGCGATCAATCGGAGGGGAAACATGATCGAAGGATCAGAGCAATCAGAGGAAGGATGTGATCGGAGGATCGGAAGGAGGGATGCAATCGGGTGATCGGGAGGAGGGATACGATCAATCGCATCGGAGTTTCGAGCGATTGGAATAATCGGGGGGGGGGGGGATTTAATATTTGTGATGCGATTGAAAGGGGAAGGGAAGGTTTGCGATTGCGGTGGGTTTTATAACATATGATTTAAACTTTGTTATAAAGTTTAAGGGGTTGCAATTATATATATCAATTGTGATGGGAGGGTATATATATACATATATTTCAACTTTATAATAAATTTCCATGGTATGGAGGGGAAGTGGTTTGGCATATAAATCGCATTTGTGTTAAAATTATTATAATGTGAATTTATAATCGGAAAGGGGAAAAGGGATTATTTAAAGGAATATTAAACTTTAATAATGCAAAGTTTAAAGGGAAAAATGGAAAATAGGGGGCATATGAGGATATAGGGACTTTTACTTCACTTAAGCATAAATTTCAATCCAGAAGTCAGTTTTGAGAGTGTAGTATACTGTTGGAAAGCTCTTTCCGGGCTCTTTCTGCTGGATCTACTTGGAAAATGATTTGATGCTGAGCATGTTGTGAAAAACTTCTCTGGAAGGAATGGTGATGATCTTGTTGGAGATGACAACTTCTGAATTGCGACTGAAAGGCAAAGTATTATGTTTTCACTTCAAAACATGGTTTTGAGGTGAAACTTGCATCAACTAGATAAATGATATCTTTGATCTTCCTGGTGCTATGACTTTGAGTTTATTTGGCTTTCCTCATGGCCTTGCTGATATTATTGACCTTTGACTCATTAACTTGACCATGGTGAGACCCTGGACTAATGAGACCCGTCCTATGACCTACTGACATGTTTTGAGAGTGAAAGTGACTCATGACTGAAGACCGTAGAGGGGAGAATTAGCAAGTACCTCATGAGGGAGAACTGATAAAACAAATAACTACCATCAATGAATCCATGACCTAGTGGAATGGTGAAATTTATTTCGGTATGAGACACCTAATATGCAAATGCAAAAGAGCAGTTTTGATCACTGATGGCAGTATGACTAGACTGACATTAACAGTGCCAACAACTGGGGCTAAACATTCCCACTGGGAAAAATATGGAGAAGTGTAAAGAAGAATGGAAAATCAGGTTAGAGGATGAGGACTTTGACAAATGGAGAAGCAACACAGATATCTACACTATGTTTTTTGACAGTGCAGCAAAGGGGAATCCGGGAAAGGCCAGAGGTGGAGGAATTATCCGCTGCCCTTCAGACCATATCATCTCCATGATAAAGCCTCCTTGACCATGTTTGAGCATGGTTGATGTAACAAGCTTGATAAAAATACATGTAAAAATATATAAGAACACGATGATAGGACACGTATTCCAAGCTGAATGGTGGGTAAAAACATCCTAATCGGTGTCCACTTTAGTTTATTATGGAAAATGAAATTGGAAAAGGAAAAGGAAAAGGCTTTAGAAAGGCATGAGGCATTAATTCGCATTTTATTTAACAAAATAATGAAAATTAAGAGAAAAGGAAGGTGAAAGGTGAAAGGTTGAATGTGAGGAGGAATTAAAGGAACATAAAGGAAAATGAAGAAAATAGAGGTCTCTTCTATAAAAAGGCTTTTGAGAATCAGTGGGGTAAGCTTTTCTCATTTCAGTTTTGGAGCTCTCATTATTTTTTCTCTCTCTCATACTCTTGGACACTTAGAGTATTCTTGGAGCACTCTTGGAGAGTGTGGCCTACTTGGAGATTTAGATCAAGAAAGCAATGGAAAAGTAGGAAAGCGCAAGAGGACACTGGGATCAGCATATACAATAGGCTCGAAGTGTAGGTACCAAGTTGCGTGTATGATTTCTCACTAGTTTTGGCATGCATGGTGTATACAAGTGGATTTTTTTAGCCTTGCCATTTCCTGGAAAATCATGGTATTAAGGTTTTATTTCCATTGATTGTTTTCTGGTTGGTTCTCATGACTCCTTTAGCTTTTGGGTTGAATTATTAGTTCCTAGAAGCCTTGGTTGGACAAATTCTATAGAACACTACAAGGAAAATACCCTCTAGCAGATGTTTTTAAAGAACTCATAAAAATACCCAAGACATCCGTTTGTAGCGGAGATTACTAGAGGAGGTTGGTGGGTGGGGTTTTTTGCGGATGTTTTTCCTTCGGTGCGCTTATCACCCTAAACCGCACTGGTGCACAAAAAACATTGGCACACCGAACATCGTGAACTCCGTACAAACTCGCCCGATGCATCTTATTACTATAGCGCATCGGTGCTTTACAAATATTCTACAACTGTGCATCCTAAAACCTTGTACCAAAACTAAAACCGCCCGATGCGGTCTTAAGAAACCGCACTGGTGCGCCTATAAAACCCCGCACACCAGAAAAAGGTTAAATAAAAAAATCTTACAGCCAAAAAACCGCATTTTTCACTTTTCAGTGCTCCAGAGCTCTCAAGCACTGGTGCAACTTACCCTTGTCTGAGGGGCCCTGACATCGGTGCTCCCATTGCACCCATTGCACACACTGCTATTGTGCATTTCCCACCAATCTCCATTTTGAATTTTGCAAACGGTGGGAAATTTTACTTATGAAAATTCTACAGCCAATATGCCTCCTCGACGACAAAATGTATAGGTATTTTTCTTGTTTTTCCATAATTAAGCATTTTAGCAGATTAAAATTGTAAATTAGCTTAAAATTAACCATTAAAAAAAAATCCCGCGCGGTGCACCGTGATATTTTAAAGGTGCACCGTGATATTTTAAAATTAAAAAAAAAGGTGTGGTGCGGTCGGTTACCTGGTCAGACCGTTGACCCTGTGGAATAGCAGAAATGCAGTGCGTTGACTGAAATATCAGCCCCCGGGTGGGTAATTTTTTCAGCACACCGCAGTCGGACATTTTGACATGGTCAACAGTGCAGTTGGGTAAAAGACCGCACCGTTGACTATGTAATGATGTTAGGAGGTTGCTACATTGACCAAAGTATACACCCTGGGGCGTATATTTTGGTCAGCGCACAGCCCTCTCGACACTAGTCCATAGTCAATGGTGCAGTCTGTTATACCACCACACCGTTGACTTTGGAACAATGTCAGGAGGGCGATGCGCTGAGAATTTGTAGGTGCACCACCTCTGGCGCATGACAACAAAAAGACACACCATGACTGGTGCATGCTTGATTTTTGTGGTGCACCGACTGTTTGTTTTTTTTTTCAAAAAAAATTGTATATGTATATTCCTAAATACATGTCTCATTTAATAAAAAAATTGTATTTAATATGTCAATCATTTAGAGACACAAAAGGATAGAAGAGATGGGAACATCAGCAACAATAGGTGGACCAGTATAACATGGTTGGCCTGTGGGAGGCACGAGAGAGGGAGAGAGATGCGTACCCTCACCCTATCACAACAACTACCCAGGGCCTCCTAAGGCAGGTAGGCCTCCTCAAGTTCTATGAGGAGGCTACTTCCCTAAAGGGCCATGGTTTATTTTTGCGACATCTTATCGACGGTGGAATGCCCACATATAGGTTTTCCAGATTGGTCCTAACCAATGGTACGTGCCCATTGAGGAGGACATCTATTTCATTATAGGACTATTGAGGAGAGGGGTGGATTTTCCCTCGTTCCCAAAGGTTCCAGTTGGCTATGTAGCAAGGAGTAAGTTGGTGTACTCCCAGAGATACATTAGCGTATATATATTGTCTCCTTCATATTTTCAGGTCTTTGGAGGTCAGTTACGTATTGTTGCATTTGGTAGTGAGGAGGTGAGGTGCCTCTCACTTCTGATTTCGACCATTTCAAAAAACACCAGCGATGGGCAACGCATTAGTTGCCCACTTCTATATTATGTTGATTATTTAGTACAGGAGCCATGACTTGTCAAGTGGTCAGCCATTTTTTGCGGCAGGTCTATACAACCTTAGATATATTTCGTGCTCATGCACAAGGGAGGGTCAAATTCCCTTTTGATTCAAAGCTTTTTTGTTTATTTTTTGAGAGGTTTCCATAGACGAGGCCTACTTTTGTTTAGCAGCCTCGTAGGTCGATGCTAGATGTATGGATGCACATGTGGGGATAGATGATACCCAAGAGGGGTGAGACTGAGTTTTCTGTGAGGATATCGCATGATGCACTGGAGTGGCTAGCTAGTGTTTACAAGCATCCCTTTGTTATTGTCCCCTATCCTTATGTTGGTTTAGATAGGCGAGGGTGTGCCAACATCCTTTTCACAAATGATTAGTTGTCGGATTATAGAGATAATATTACTGTTTTATTTAAATTTATTGTATGTTATTTAACTTCTTTTTATTAAATTGTGTAATGAAATTGTCTAATTATAGTTGTGTACTTGTATATATTTTTCATACGTTGGGTCTTTTGATGGTGAGGACATGCCAGTGCCACAAAATCATCCAGGTGTGGATCTTGATGACAATTAAGATATGCTAGATGCTGAGGATCATGAGGCCGGTGCAGAGAGACCTACTCCTGTTGGTGCACCAGTACCACCTTTTGCTAGGCACGGTAGGCTTGATAGCAGATTGAGGATGGAGTTGGGTGACCAAGTCTGTGCATTGTTTGTTGAGGCAGGAGTCAGGCCCGCTACTATGAGAGACATACAGGTCGATGGTAGGCTGGTACATATGTGGAGAGGCATGTTGCGTGACATGTAAATCCTGATGCGGCATGTCGTAGGAGCTACGATCTTAGTTATGTGGTTGAGGAGGGCCCTTGCACGTTATAGGCGTGGTCAAGACACAACACGTGATCAAAATTTTGCGAGCAGCGACGCATCATCTGATGATCACGATCAGGGGAGTGATCATCGTTCACGTCGTGCCGCGCTAGATGAGCAACCTCCACTAGCATCGACCAATAGTCATAATGGAGAGTAGGCTGGACCATCGGCCACGTCGATTCAACAGCCTGCAGCATCCAGTTGTACTCATGATCATGAGTAGGCTGGACCATCGACCATGTCAAGTCATCACGATGAGTAGCTGATAGTTGATCCTTATTAGCATGAGGCACCAGTAAAAGATCAATAGGCACGTGATGATCATCATGTATCTGAGCTTGTCGAGGCTGCACCATTGATTGAGCAGGCCTCGACTAGTACTGTTATTGATGATGTAACATCAGCTGATATATGACATTTATATTACAGTTGTATATTTTTGACATTATATATATATATAGATATAGATATAGATAGATATATATATATATATATATATATATATATATATATATATATATATATATATATATATATATATATATATATATATATATATATATATATATATATATATGGTCCATGTATTTTATGTTCATGTTGCAGTTGTACTTAATTTACATGTTGGTGATCATCATGATGTGTATATTGTTAGGTCATGTTAGATATGTTCATTTATTGTGCAGCTTGCAGATAGATGTGTATGTGATAGCAGTTATTTCACATGAGATGTATATTTGATGTTTGTGTTGTGATGATGTTATACAATGCTAATTGTGTTTTGTTAGATGATCATGATGATGATGATGTTAGCGAATCTGAATGTGTTTTTTAGTCGAATATGATGTTTGTATGATGGTTATCATGATCGTGATGTTTATTAATTAATTTAATATTAAATGATCATGATATTGTAAAATTGTGGAAAATCACAGTTTTGTGGTTTTTCTAAATGTAATCTTGTTCTCAACTGTGGAAATAAAATTATGCTTTTTTTCCCAGAAAAAAAAAAGAAAAAGAAAAAAAGAAGATATTGTAAAATTGTAATATTTGTAATTCTAATTGTATGTAAAATTCTAAAATGGTAATTGTATTTGTAATTGAACTTTCAATTGTAATTGTATGTAAAATATTTGTAAAATTTTAATTGTAATTGTAATATTTGATTTATTGTGAAATGATTGTAATTGTAATTGTATATATATAATATGTAAAATTGTAAATGTAATTCTAATTTTATGCAAAATTCTAAAATTGTAATTGTATGTAATATTCTAAAATTGTAATTTTAATGGTATATATGTAATTTTGTAAAATTGTAATTGTAATTGTAAATTTTAAATTTGTAAAATTGTAATTGTATATATGTAAAATTCTAAAATTGTAATTGTAATTCTAATTCTAATTGTATGTAAAATATTTGTAAAATTTTAATTGTATTACTGTGAATGATTGTAATTGTAATTGTACGTAAAATTCTAAAATTGTAATTGTAATTCTAACTCTAATTCCAATTCTAATTCTAATTGTATAAAATGATTGTAATTGTATGTAAAATTCTAAAATTATAATTGTAATTGTATGTGAAATTGTAATTCTAATTCTAATTCTAATTGTATTTAAAATATTTGTAAAATTTTAATTGTATTAATGTGAAATGATTTTATTAAAAATTTTAAATTTGGAAATTTGTAAATTTGTAAATAATTGTAAAATAATAAATCTAGAATAATGTGAATTTTTGTAACATAATAAAGTTTAGAAAATAATGTAAATAAATTCATGTACTTTAGAATTATCGTTATTTTATTATGATCTTACATACATAAAAAGAAGAAATGTATACAATACTCCATTGTTTTTGAGATGAACATAATTGCAAATTATCAAGTGAAATATTGATTTTAACATTAACACAATGAAAATTACCAATTAATTCAAAATACATATTATAATGTTTCGAAAAACCCATCTTAAAAAGTATAAATATTGATGAAATAACACATGTACCATATCACTCTCGGTTCTCATGATCACCCGCATTATCTTCTAGCTCACATGGCATGATAACACTATAGTTCTCAAAAATATTTTTTGATCTAGGGTCATGTCTCAATACGAACCACCAATCCCTATCCAACACATCTGGGTAGAAAAAGACATGGTTGCAGTGTTTGTCGAAAACATAGGGCTCCTTAGCTTCATCCCACATATTTCTAGTGTTGATACATATAAGTCTACTATCGCGATCTTCCTTTACATTATTCCGATCAAAGGTGTCCCACCACTTGCACCTAAAAATAACACATTGGAATGAAGATAAATCCATTTCAATGATCTCTTGTATCTTTCCAATGTATCCTAATGTCCCTCGTACTAAGTTTTGATCACGATGGCTAGATCGACTAGATTGATCAAACTCGACTTCCACTCCATAGCCTTGTGTGATGTTTCTAGCATCGGAATTTTATGTGTGAAAATGGTGTCCATATGCCAACATAGGTGGGAACAAATGCACCTATTATAAAAAATTTAAAAATCATAGTGTCATGTGTCTTATAATAATCCAACAGTTAAAATATGAAATATATATGTAATTACATTTGAAAGGTGAATTATTAATTTTCAAATGTACATATAAACTAAATAAATTATTACTGAGTTGTTGCACCCAATCCCTAAGTTTAGCGCATCCTCTTCAGCACGTTGGTAACGACTAGTTGCACCATATTTTTATCTGACTTGGTCAACAACCCAACTGTTGGGGCATATTTTTGGCATATTTTCTTTTAAATGACCAAGATAAGGCACCCTTCAACCATTCAACCGTCTGAATTATTTCTTGTCACTATCCCATTTCATCCCCTTTTGTTCATAAAATGCAACCATGGTTGTGTCACTTTGGAATAAAGAATGAATTTATTGATTTCTTCATTTTTTCATTCACTGATGAAATCAAAACGACATTATATAGTACATAGAGATCAAAATATACATTATATCGAAGTTCAACATGAATATTTACTTTGTGTAAATTAAAAAAAAAAAAAATTTCTTACTCTTTATCAAGCGCTTTTTTCCACTCGTTTGGAGCAACTCCCCTTCTCTTTTTTCTTCATCCCTTTGATCATCCAAAATCACCGCACCTGGTCTATTTTCAATCTGCTTGATGTACTCACTGGCATAATATAAAGACTCATGCGATATGTACCCATCTACCATAGACCCCTCGAGTTTTTCATTTTGTCGAACTAGACCTTTCAATTTCTTCATGTACCTCTCTAAGAAGAACATCCAATGACAAGAAACCACCCTAGCTAATTCAACCTCATCTACTAGGTGGATTAGAAGATGAACCTACAAGTCCATGAAACTCGTCAACAGTTCCTTCTCAAACATACAAACAATCTCAACTATCTCTTGACACCATTGTGGAATGTTAGCCACATGAATCTCCTTTGACGTGATCCAACATACAAATGCATATAATTTAGATATGGCACGTCCTAGGTCTTGAGAAAAATCATGTTTCACACACCCATGCACAAAAAAAGGATAATGACACTGCAAAGTTATAAACACGTGCAATAATATACAAAATTAGTTATGCTTTATGATATCTGCATGGGATAAAATTTATTAATATAAAAAATAATAAAATCATGATTTTGACATTATTCATACTCTTAGAAAGATTCAAATGTTCATGCGATTTCAACCTCGAAAAATGGTCATCCACGCTGAAGCAGTGCCATAGTGAAGACCCTTATGAAGATGGCACCCTCACACCCATTATAACTTTCTTTGCCAAAGAAATATCATCTTATTTTAAAATCCATGGGACATCACCTTATTTCAAATACCATGAATTAGAGGGACAAGCGCTTGCCTCTGATATTGTACTTTCTAATCATCCTGGTCAATGTTTCTTTTTAGTTTTTGAAGTAATAATATCTTTCCTAACAGCCAATGTTTCACTTTGTTTCGATGATATTTTCCTCCATAAAGAAGATGAAACATTTTTAAATATTTGCATGAGATCTAATAAGTGGGTAATCTTAAGATGCTCCCAATATGGGAAGTTATAAAATATAGATTTCTTTTTCATCCCATGGGAAATTTCTCAACATAGGTGTCAAATAATTCTGGATCATCGAACATAGGCTCCCCATTTGAATCAAACATTTCTATGAACTCCTTCTCCTTCTCTCTCTCATATGCTCTAAGCCACTCAGCTGGTGTCATTATTGGAGGACTTTGGGAGGAATACCCTGGAGAAATCATACACTGACTTTTGTAGGTCCTTGGACCATCTAGCTATTAGAGAAGGTCCACAAAATTTATATCCAAAATACCCTTTTATTACAAGACCTGCGAGATTATTGTATACAATTAATATGTGTGGAACGTTAAAGAATATCATGAAGATTAGAACAATTACAACGAATTAAATAACTAATATGTGAAAGAATATAGTTACGTATATAAACAAATCAATAAATTAAACATGTAATTTACCAGAGAAAACTCCTAAGCCTCGATAATCATGTTTCATGTAAGCACGTATGCCATACAACATAAAATTTGTCTTTGATGCGATGGGTCTTGATACGTCGTATAAATTTATCCCATCCCATAATTCCTTCAATTCATCTACGAGTGGTTGTAAGTAGACATCCATATTCTTCACTTGTCTTCTACCAGGGACTATGGGAGCCAACATAAGATGTTAATTCTTCACGGCCAACCATGGGGGGATATTGTTATTGACCACTACTATATACCAAACAGAATAATTGGTGTTTTGGAGGGAATATGGGATGACGCCATCCATGGTTATGCTGAGTTGTAGACTTTGTACTTCATCATTGAATTTTTCGGGCCATGTATCCTCTATATGCTTCATGGCTATTGAATCAGTTGGGATTCACATAACTCCTAAGTCACTTATATGTGAGGCATGTCGTCCCTGCAACATAGCTAATTCTTTGCAGTGAAAGAGCCTTTGAATCCTTGGGATTATAGGCATGTGCCTCAATATCTTAAAATGAGGACGAGTAAGTGATTTACCCATCTTTTTTTATTTATCATACCTGTCATGCCCACATTTTGAACATATCTCTTTATCTTCATATTCTCCTATATATAGAATACAATCATTTGGACATGCATGATATGATATGTACTCAACACCCAACATTTTCAACAATATCTTTGCCTCTTCACAGCTACTGGGCAAGACATTATCACTCGGAAGAACCTTATCTTTGAATAAACTGTAGTTGGTGATCATGGAAAATATTAATAAATGTATATTAATGCTGATATAATTATTAACATTCATAAAATGACCATTTGTAATGTTCACTGTGTACTGATTATATTTATAAAATTTATATAAGGAAGGAATTTACTAACTTACCTCAAAATTTCCGAGAAACATGCATTTGAAAAGCCAAACTTTTCTTTCAAATTGTACAGTAACATCGTTGTCCACAACTGGGTAGAATTTGACTGACCTCCAGGTCCAAAGAGAGGGGTGGTGGAAGAAAATTTAGGGCTTTCGAAAAAGGTGTCAGCGATATGAGCATCATCCCTTAGCTGATCATAATTTTGGAATGCATCTAACAACATTGTCTCCATGGCAGCCGTATCCCTTAAGTAATCATCCATACCAACCTCTATTTGATTGCCTCCATTTCCAGCTTGTGAAGAACTACTATTGCCATAGTCATTCATAATTGGTGAATCTAGACGTAGCAGGAATTGAATTGGTGGTTGATTCAACCATTATTGGTATCGTTCCTCTCCGATTTTTTCTCTTAATTCAATCTTCTCTCGATTTATCATTGTTGTGGGGTGCAACGGAAGATGGTAGGTAGGTCACTCATTATCACTAGAATCCTAATAATTTTAAAAAAATATTTGAACATGATTAGTACAAAATATATGATATCAATTAGTAAGCACCTTGACAATATTGCATGATTAATTGGTTTGACGTTGAAATAACTACATTAATCAATATACCAAAAAAATATAATTATTACCATTATTGTCCTAGGATTGTGGCTAGAAGATGCAATATTGTTACAATTGGCAGGGTGAAGCAGTTGTACATTTTCATCTACCAAATGCACCTTACGGTATGCTACTCCTGGTAAGAGCTTCCGACGTTTTGGAGCTGTTTGAATATTTTGTGCATCTGAACTCGATTTTGAATCTGCATGAACCAACAAATTTGTATACATTATAAATTTAACTAAGCTATGCATGGTTGACATGGATAAAAAACATAAATTCAATTAGATAATGAAAATATAAATAAAATCTGAAGTAAATATTACGTCTCGAGATGGATAGAGAGAACTTTGCGATGGACTTTGAGAAATATTATGGAATGAGCTAGATCTTGATGAATTGTCCATTCAATATAATTATGATATTTTCTCCCTACATTTGAGAAAAATCAACACTAAATTTTGGTGTACACACCTAAAAGTAATTTCGGTGCCTTAAAAATGGACTTCTTGTTATCGATGCTAATGTTCAGATAACCGCACTGGTGCGTTTTAGTTACTGCGCACCGATGTCGTGTTATCAACGGACGCACCAGTGTGGTGCTATTAAGTGATGCACCGGTGAAGAATAATTTCAAATAAAAAAAGCACAACTATATTTTATTTAAGTGAAAAAAATGCTAAATTGAAAAATGGGTGGAAAAATATTTTCGAAAATCTAATTTCATAAAACAATTCTTTAAATACTAAACACTTTTCATTATTTCACTATTTTTGCAAAACATTTTTGTCAGATATTTTCAGGAGACATACCTAGAGCAAGAGAGCACGAAAGCACTATGGAGCAGCTAAATATGTTTGAACAGAAGCATTCAGACAATCAGAATTCCAAACCTTTGGTGATTCAAATCCTGCAGCATAGAATTTCAAATGATCTTGTGATTAAATTTTATTGTTTTTTTTACGAAGTAAGAAAAAATTTCAATTTGTTTTTCATTTTCAGAGAAAAAAATAAAAATCATTTTTACCCTGAATCCTTCATTCTTTTTGTTTCTGCCCTTTCTTCTCCCTGTTTCTGTAATTTTAGAATTAAGGCTTTTCATTTTAGATTTATAGGGTTTGTATTGCTATATATAGGCCTATGACATCCAACCCATGGGACAACTTGCATAGTCGAATCCAAATCCATGTCGGCCCTTGCGTGAATTTTAAAAAAATGGATTTTTTTTTTATCGGTGCGCTCGACGTAACTTAGCGCACCGGTGCACTCGATTATCCCAGTGCACCGCGCAAGTACTGTGTTATAAAAAAATAAATTAATCAATGTGCCATATCTAAAATAGGGCACTAGTGCATTATTTTATTATGGCGCACCACGCACGTGCTGTTTCATAAAAAAAAATATTGTGTTAATTGGTGCACCATGTAGCATATAACGCACCGCACCGGGTCTCCTAGTTGATAGAGAGCACTGTATGGTGGTACCTTTTCTGCGTGGGGCGTTTATGCTACAAAAACTAACACTAGACGATTTTTATTATTTTGTCTGTGTTAATCGGTGCGGTCATTAACATGTAATGCATCAGTGCTCCTTTTTGACATAGAGCACCATACGGTGTATTATACTGTTTGGGCTGTGTGTTTATAAGACCACCACGCATTGACGTCGGTGCGTACACAGTGAATGGCGCACCGGTTTCTTGATATTTTTTTTTACCTGAAAAGTTGACAATTTATTTATAAAATATATTAATGAATGATATGGTACAGGTTTCATATTGATCAAGAAATGGCTGACAAGAGATCAAGTAACAAAAATACTGATAACACATCAAGAAAAGAAAAAAAGGCAAGTTCTTTGTAAATTCTTTACAAAAAATATTATTTTTGAACTATATGTAAGTTTAACTAATATTTATTGTTTACTGTGTATCATGCAAAGCTACAAAATGATGAAGCTCGATAAGATTATTTCTGATCTAGGACCAGAAGAGCATAAAACCTTGATGGAAAAATTTCAAAAGGATGAATCAGGTGAATGAAAAAAATACTATCGATCCAATATGAGTTTCTTTTTTAATTTTTCATTAATAATACACTTAAAATTATTAGATAACATGTGTCAAATAATCTATTAATTCACATCTGTTTAATTTTCTACAGGGACCAACAACTCAGAAAAGGAATGTTTTTTCTTTTTCTAAATAAGACTATTTCTATTATATGGCACATAAAATACAATGTGAAGATTTCCTGCTCGAGTTTCTATGCTAGCCAATTACGGTAGGAGTAGAGTTCAAAAAAGCAAAAAAGAGACTGCCCCAGTTTGAGAAACTAGTCCATAGTTTGCTGCCCTGAGTGGGGAAACCAACATTCACAAAAAATATCCAAAAATTTTTCGAGTTGTTCAAGAAAAACATGAGAACAAAAAATTAAATCCTCACTGAGGGAGGTAACCTCTCAATATGGATTATGAGAGAATGTGACATGCTACTTGTCATGAGGAGGAGTCTCTTCTATGATGAGGCACCTGTAGTCATCAGAGGAGTCCTCATATTTCTTTGACGGCTACACCATGGGCTCAAGCGTAGTGGATGAATGCACACCTACTTCGCTGTCATATGCTACTGGGTTGCCGCTACCTTCGATGCTGGAAGAAGGCGAAGCTATTTTGACAGGTAGGGCCTCGGATTTTCGGGAATACTAAGGGGGAGACAAGAAAATGGTGGAATTCCAGAGTCATTTTCGCACACCAGAGCTAGCAGATCTGGATGGAACGTCCGGAAAATGCATAGTGAGGGTTGTTGTGACAAGAGGGTAGTTCAGAGAGCTAGAGGAGTCGTAATGGAGTTGGTAGGCGTCCTATTTTTCCTCAGGAAAGTGGGGGTGGCATTCCTCATGGATGGAAATGGGAGAGCATGAAGTCTGGCCTCTGCCACGACCCCAACGACACCTCATCCTCTTCCTCCATGGAATATCCTTGTAGGAGGGAGCTAATGCAAGGGGATAGGTAGAAGGGTGGCAGGAAGCCTGAAGCAATGGAGGAAGCGGATAATGGACACAGAGGAGCTTAGCGCTGCAACTGGTGGAATGAACATAAATACTAAGGCTGCAAGAGAAGAATGAATGAGAAATGGATTTGGGCACCATGAAATAGCGTGAGGGCCTGCAATCCTGACGAGCGTTAAAGCTGGAGGTAGAGGAATTAACGAAGGTATGAAGTGGGCAGCTGTGGGATTTATTATCGGTTGGATGAGGGCCATGCATGTCCATGTGGTCAGGCGAAGTGTCATGCGGAGGAGCTGCCACATCCCATAGCATATCATACACTCACATTTGGGGAATTCAGAAAAGGAATGTTGTTCTAAGAAAAGAAAAAAAATAGAACATGTAAATGAAAATGAATTTCTCCTTAGCTCATCTAGAGTGGTGGTGGTGGTTAACAAAAGGGGGAAAAACTTTTACAAAATTTTGAGGGATCTAGTGGAACGAATGTATAGACATTCTTTCCATTTAAAATACAAACATCAATACAATGATTCCAAGAACCAAATTTTATCTAAACTATAGGAATAGTTTCCAGAGAATTGGTCAATGAGACATGTCAGAATTTTAATAGCAAAAACGTACAACAACAAAAAAAAGGAATGAAAAAGTAATATTTATTTAAATGTTTGTTTAGAATTATTTATAAATATCATTTATAAATACCACTTTTGTTATATTTACTTTTCATATATCAATATAAAAATTAAATAGTTATTTTCATGTTACATTTTTAGGAAGATTATGAAAATCTCAAAAGATGAATGAGTTTATAACATAAATATGCCAGTAGGAATGTCAAAAAGGATTACAAGGACATGGTCAAGGAAATGGAAAAAATTGCATCGCAGGAGGAGCCATCTCAACAACAACATACTTCAAATGTAATATGAAATCATTTAATTTTTTGATCATTAGGTACAATAAATAAATAATTTAGCATTAAATATTAATTTTCAAGTATTTTCTTGCAGAAAAGAAAAGAAAACCGAACCCATTCAGCACATAAAACAGGATGACAAGGAAGAAAATGGTTGATATCTATGTTTGTGAGTAATTGTTACTTCCTTATAACAACTTAACTAGATTTCATTTTTGTATATTTTAATTTGTTTTACAAAAATAATCATTGAATGTCTTCAAATAAGTGCTAACATACAAAGAAGAACCACTAGACGAATTGATTGACATTTGGTTAAATATGGGTTGCGAGTATATGCTGGCATATCATAAATTAATTGTGGAATTTGTAAGCATCTATCGATCTTGTTTTACTTAGCTCTGGCTATAATTTTTAGAACAAAATTTTTTTTCTATTAAATATATGATTTGTTATGGGGTACAAAACTTGTAGGAAACAAAGTATGGAACTGTGCCAACAGATAAAATCTTGAAAGATAGCATACTACATCGTTTTGAAACAATGTGTATAGTTCATGAGTCAATTGTTGCTATGGTACGTCATTTATTTTCGATTTACATTGATGTATATTATTTAATATTTCAATTTTCATTATTCTCACCAATGTACATACACTCATTACAGTTTATTTTTATGTTTGTAGATGGAAGGTGAAGAAGAAGAAAACAATCAACATAGTGAACAAAACATTCTTGAAAATAACCCGTCATGGAAGTAGTTCTAGCAGTGACAACAGTTCAAATGAGCAATGATGATCATTATGTTTGGATATCAAAGAAAGGCGTTCTATTTTTTGAAATATTTGTCTGTGAAATCAGACATTTTGTTTAATGTAATGGACATAGTGTCCCGTTGAAAGACAAAGGGATATCAATAACAGTCCCATTTTGTATGACTAAGATTGTCTTATATATATATATATATATATATATATATATATATATATATAATAAAATATGTTTTAATTTATTCTATTGCATTCTCCATTGTCTCTGTGAAATGTAACACCACTGATTAAATTTATGGATGATTAAATATTATAATGAAGAGATGTGAAATTTGATCATATGATATAACAAATTAATCCAAACGTCACATTCAAATACAATAATAAAAATTTAAATAGTATGAATACTTTTATAAGATGTGTCAACTTTTGATGAATACTGACTTTAAAAAAATCATAATAATTGCACTGTCACAGGTTGATGTTTCTAAAAAATACAAAATGAACACCTGTGCATGTTAGTTACTGTACACCAGTCTATTTGTATGATACAGCACACTGGTGCATTTCTACGACCTATGGGCACCGCACTAATACCAAATTCCAATAATAAATCTCGGTGTGTTTGCGCGATACTGCGCACCGATGCGTTTATGTGAGACTATGCACCGGTGCATTTGTACAACCTATGGGCACCGCACAAATAACAATACCAATTATAAATATCAGTGCGTTTGTGCGATACTACGCACCGTTGCGTTTATGTGAGACTATGCACCGGTGCATTTGTACGACCTATGGGCACCGCACAAATACCAATACGAATTAGAACAATCGGTGTGTTTGTTTGATATTGCGCACCGGTGCGTTTCTATAAGTCTACGTATTGGTGCATTGAGACGACCTATGGGCACCACACAAATCCCAAGACCAATTAGAACAACCCTATGCGTTGTATCACCAACACTGCGCCCAGTGCGGTTTTAGACCTTGACGGCCTGGTGCATGCACCTTTGACCACCCCACGCCACCTTCTAGATGAAACACACCAATGCATTGACACCTTAGTAGCGCACCGATGAAAAAAAAACATCTGTAATAACCTCCAGCTACCTAGGTTTTTTAGTTGTGTTGAAATTACATTAAAAGCTCCACCAAAACCTCCATAACCATTAACAGATGTCATAGGAAATGTTTTTTTGACAATTTTGGCCAATTTTATAACACTAAAAACCTCCTTTGTAACCTTTGCTAGAGGGTCTTTTCCTTGTTGTGGAAGCCCGACAAACAATATGGGTTGAGTTACTAGTCTTGGAAGCCTTGGTTTGATAAATGAACTAGAACCCAACGAACAACTGTTGGGTTGAGTTATTAGTCCTGGAGCCTTTGTTGGACAAGCTCTCTAGATCCCAGAAATAACCGGGGTTGAGTTACTAGTCCTGGAAGCCCTAGTTGGACAAATGCTCTCGAAGCCCTGTAACAATTGGGGTTGAGTTAATAGTCTTGGAAGCCTTGGTTAGAAAAAACACTCTGGAGCCCTGGAATAGCTTGGATAGAGATCAATCCGTGACGGTTGGTGATGTCTGGCCGTTAGGTGGAATCATTGGTTTGGGGTTGAGACGGTACGATCTCTGGAGCCCTGGTTTCTTGTTGATTGATGTGTTTGATAAATTCCCACATTCATGCTTGGAATATGGCACAGGAGTGACTGGCTAAAGTGAAATTTGGCTCAACCATTTCTATGGTCAGGTGGAACGTAGAAGTCCCATTCTGGGTTGCTTTTTACAATCATTATTGAAGGGTTCAATGCCTCGGTATTTGATGTGTATATGCAGTGGTTTTTATATGGATTCTATTGCCCATGTATCCAGTGTATTCCTGTTGGTATTGTGCTAGTTATGAGCATGTATTATGACAGTGATGAGATATGGTTCTCTCCATGTTTTTACTTGTAAATGAATATACAATATATCTATGGTAGACTTGATTGTATTATAGCTTATGATGTAGGGGAGTGATGCTTCTTATCCATTCTCAGATAAGAAAGAGACCCATGATCTAGGAGGATCATACAAGTCCAAGTACAAGTGGCTTAAGTACAAAGGCTCAAACATCAAAGTGTTAGAAATGTGGCAAAATTAGTGTCAAGTTGAAGACCTCGTCGTCCTGATCGGAATGGTGAGAACTATTCGTCAAACCAAGCTCGTATGCGAAAGTTATAGGCAGTAAAATTTTATGGGTTGACATGGTGATGTGGTTAATTAAGGAGGCAGAAAATTTGCATAAATATGACAACTGGATTCCGGAAAATGCCGGCCAAATTCTAGGAAAAATGATGGGACAGTTAAAAGCACTCCTTTGGTCAAAATCAAAAGATTAAAAAAAAAAAATAGGTTTGTTAAAATTATAAAAAAAAAGAAAAAAAAAAAAGAGGCAAGGGTGGGCCATGACCCCTGCCCTTGCTCCAACCATATAATATAAAACAAATATGTGGTTATGGGTCGGTGGCCATGACCCCACCGGACCCACCGTACTTGCAACAAAAGTGTTAATATGGCATTAGGGGAATTTTGAGGTCTAAAATGGGCCTCCTAAGAAAAATGTACAACAAAAATAAAATTTATAAGAACCAATAGGATTCAAGATGATGATGTCAACCATGGGGGATGATTCACCATTTTTGGAGTAAAAAAGGTAAAAATATTAAATAATAATAAAATAATAAAACTACATTTTCAACTCATATTTTCGACCTATCTCTCTAATTTTTTACTCGAATTTCGAATGGGAGTACTCATTGGATGAAAAATTTAATTCCTCATCTAAGGAGTACCCATGTTGCATACTTAAGATGTACCCTACTACAGGAAAAATGAGAAATACATGAAAAAACATGTTTACAATTATGTTTTTCATGTATTTCTAATTTTTCATGTAGAAGTGTCCATCGAAAGTATGCAACATGGGTACTCCTTGGATATGAAAGAAAATTATGCATTCAATGAGTGTTTCCACTCGAAAATTGAGTAAACCCATAGGTAGATAAGTTGAAAATACGAGTTGACAAAATAATTTTTCCTTTTTTCCCTCTAAAATTTGATGATGTTATCAAATATTATTTTAATATTTCCACTATTATTTTATAATTTCCTTAGGAGGCCCATTCTAGACCTCAAAATTCCCCTAATAGAGGGGCATGGGTTATCAACCTCGCCGCCCCTACCCACTCACTATATAGTACAACGGATGACGGTGGATTTGGGGGGGCAGGCCGCTTGATACGGGTTTGGCCCCCCCTCATACATGTTATTAAAATAATGCGCCTGTACCAAAATAGTTATGTCGCCTTTTTATGGAGGGGGCGGGGTTTGACCGCCCGAACCCCTCCCTCACATTTTGGATCTCAACCATCACACCAAGCAGACTTCCTTGGGGAGTCTACCCACCTTCAGTTATATAAAATTGCATTTCATAAGGTGCCTAGGAAGATCTTGAGTGGCATGTTTACCAAGGCAAAGTGGAACCCTGAGCGGCTTGCAATAGGGGGGCAGAACCATGAACTGAGCTCATTTCCAGAGGGTCTAGATTTGTTCGGTGTTAGAATCAAGCAAGTTTTATATGGATTCTACACCCCTTGACGACAGGATTTCATCGATGTTGTATGTTTCTTCATCAGAGGTCTCCAATTTTCAGTAACTTTCAGCTATGGAAGTATAAGGGTGTAATTTTGCATTCATGCTTGTACTTTCATTTTATTTGCCATTTAATGAAATAGGGCCTCCCTACTGATTGAGCAGGGCCTCTAGATGTAGTCCCTCTTGGACGAACTCTAATATCAATTTCTTGTCTTCTTTGCATGATTTTATGTGCTTCTCTCTTCTTATGTTCACGCCTTTTAAGTTTCATGGTTAAGTTTCATTTTTACAAGTAATTCTTTAATCCATCTCAATGCTAAAGATCTTGGATCAAGTGATATCAGAGCAGGTCTTTGTAGATGTGAATTTCATGTTTGTATGCTAACTAGAAACATGCTACGAAGAGGCGAAGGGAAACTAAACTATTTTGATCCCGAAGCAGTACGTGCACATCGAAGAAGAAACATAGATGACAATGTTAGAAATGAGGAGGAGCTAAACTTCCACAAAACATTCTACACCATGGCAGATCGGGTCGAAAAGTTGTTCTCTAGGCTTGAGAAACTAGAGAAAGCAAGGGAGAATGCTTTAGAGGGAGGAGGTTCAGCACATGGAGATAATGGAGGAGATCCACCTCCTTATCCTCGTGCGAGTGAAATTTATTCCTCCTCTTCTCATCATCATCATAGGAATTCAGGAAATGCATCCAAGAAAACTTCCTTTAAATTAGATTTCAAATTTTATCTTCCCATGTATACATACTGGTAAAAGTAATGTAGAAAAGTTTAACAACCCGATTAGTAAGATTGAAGTATGTTGCAGGATTCAACAGATCGAGGAGGATGAGGCAAATATCCGGTTGGCTTCTCTTCGGCTAAACGACACTGCTCTTGTCTGGTGGGAGAGAAAATTGCAAGGAAGCCAAAATCTGGGTAACCTTCTCTCCTCATGGTCAATTTTTTTTTCTTCATTGAGAAACCTATTATACCCTTTGGGTTATAAGCAAAAGGCATTAATGGAATGGAAACACATAAGGAAAAGAAGAGGTCAAAATGTACAAGACTTCACTGAAGAATTTAGAAAACAAGCATTGAATTTGGGCATTCCATTAGATTCACCAAAGAATGTAACTAATTATACTGGTTCTTTGCATAATTACATGGAATTCATTATTATTGTTTAAGCCTCCTACCATCGGTGAAGCTAGCGTGAAGGCCATGCATCTAGAAAGAAGGGGAAAACATGAACAAAATGGCCACCCAAAAAGAACTGCAACAACCAAGATAAGTGGATCAAAGACCTCTTATACACATTGTGATAAAGAGGTACATGATGATGAAAGTTGCTGGAAGCTACACCCTGAGTTGAGACCTGAGAGGAATGAAAAAAAGGTGAAGAAAAAGTACACTACCACCATGCAGCAAAACAAAGATTCCGAATTAGAGGAAGATGAGAAGGTCACAACTACAAGATTCCACGATGAAATTAATCTTGCATCCTTTAGGATCACAACAGGAGGACCCATAGACTTGGGTTTCGATTCAGGTGATGAAAAAAAAATTCAACAGACATGGTACCAAAGATGAAAAGGACGATCCCTACGAGAGGGCTCCAAGAAATTGAGCAGATCAACCAAAGCATCAAAGTAGAGAACACTAAGCTAAGGAGGCTTCTACAGGAATAAAAGGAAGAAAAAAAAAGGTTACTACGCCAGTTGAAAGCTAAGGATGAGGCCTAAGAAAATTTGCAACATAACCAACCCGAGGTAAAACAAAACCCTTCAATTTCATGTACTTTTCATGATGATGAATTCGCCTCTTTTGAAAAACATACTACAAGGATCAGATCCAAACTGTTGAATAAGATGGGGTATGAAGGAAAGGGCATCGACATCAATGGAAAAGGAATCATAAACCCCATCAAACTCGAGGAATTTCCGCATCATGCGGGACTCGGATACACCAGGAGGGAAGTGGGAGAAAGTTCCAACACAGTTAGTGACCAACCAGCGATAGATGATGAAATCACTTCCTCAGATTCCAGTGATAGTGAGGCTTCCATGAACACTTATCGGAGGAACACCAAGGGAAATCGTTCCAAGATGATACGAAAAATGATGCACGAGCATGAGGCTCGAGGAAAAATTACTTCATTTTTATTCCAAAAATACAAAAAAAGTTTACAAGCAAAGGAGTGGGCTCCTTTAGCTGGCAATTTACAGTTTTAGTAGATAATATTTGACTAATACTTAGGGCATTCAGTTTGTTTAATATTGGATTCAATGTATTTAGTTGTTAGTTGATAAATTTAAGGAGAATATTGTGTAGGGATATTTTATTTAAAATTGGGAAAATTCGATCCATAGAATTGGATCAATTTGTTTTGTATGAACAATATGTTTAAAATTTAAGTTTGGAATGTATCTGGATAGAGAGGACTGCATGTAAAATTGATTGAATAGAAGAAATTCGCATTTTCTCTGTAGCTGGGTAATGATGCACGTAATTGTCAAATCCTGAAGGTTTTAATTTCCATTGAAATTATTTCTGGGTTTGTTTGATTCCAACTAGAATTCGATTTTTTATTTATTTCTCTATGAATTAAATTACATTGAATGTAATATTATATGGTTCATATACAGTGTTGAAATCTTGTGTTATAGACCTTGCATCGAAATCCCAAAAACCTTTTACTGGAAGTTTTATTAATTGCAATAATCAAAACTTGATATTTGTTGGATCTTCTTGTAGTGTTAAATCCGATGGCATTAAGTAACTTGGGATCACTGTAGTACGTCTGAAGTCAAATAATTAGAACCATTCGATGAAGGTGATAATCTGATCAGATGGTAATCACAATTTAAATTTCAAGAGTTTTATGTAGGTTTTAACCCTGAATAGAAATTATCTACACACGAATCTTATAACAAAAAATAAACAATACCGAGAGCATAAAACATAAAACAGATAAACACAGAGATTTTCCCCTGGATCCCAAATTGGGACGACCAGCTTGATTTTTCATTATATTCCTTTTAGTGTTACAACACATTTATATACATGCCGAAGCATACATAAACCCCAATCCATTAACCCTGGATTAGAACATAACCGTAGTTCCCTTGACTGGATCTACAAAATACCAGGGGTCGAAAACCATCATACCCCAAAACCATGTGCAAAATCATGCACAAAACATGGGTGGGTCCACATATGAGTGGGACCGCATACCAAAAACATTTTCGCCGGGGCGCTCCCTCGGACCCCGACAGGGGTGGCTGCTGTCCCCCCTGTGACCCCCCTGTTGCGCCCGGTGCAACGTACAGCACGTGGGGCTAGTCGTTGAAAGAATATAACACAAACCCAAAATTCTACCACTTGTTGTTTTCTTTCCACAGGGGGCCACAGGAGAGCTTAGTCATTGGGCCAATTCTTCAACACCCATTGTTTCTCTACACCAAGAGAACTTCTGAGTGCTCACAGACTTCGTCAATGCATCTGCAACATTCTTCAAAGTGTCCACCTTTACCAGCAACACCCTTTTAGCCTCGACCATATCTCTAACAAAGTGATATTGAACATCAATGTGCTTTGTCTTTGAATGATAAGCAGGGTTCTTAGCCAAGAAAATTGCACTTTGGCTATCACGGTCTATCCTTATAGCTTGTTGTACCAACCCCATACTTGAACACAATCTCTGCAACCAAACTGCTTCCTTGCTTGCATGAGTGGCTGCTATGTATTCTGCCTCTGTAGTTGAAAGCGCCACTACGGACTGTCTTTTACTCATCCCAACTGACTGCACCTCCAAATAGGCTAAACACATACCCACTTGTAGATCTTCTTTGGTCCAGATCTCCAGCCCAGTCTGCATCAACAAAACCACGAATGTCCAACATTCTTTCCAATCCTGGTATTCCCTGGTAGCACGAGCCATAATCACTAGTGCCACGTAAATATCTGAAAACCCGCTTCACTGCTGTCCAATGCTCCTTCCCTGGGTTTGACATAAACCTGCTCAATACTCCCACTGCGTGTGCAATGTATGGTCTAGTACAGACCATTGCATACATCAGGCTACCCACTGCACTTGCATATGGAACACATGACATATCCTCCTCTTCTTCTTGTGTCTTGGGACACTGTTCAGCATACATCTTTGCACCTACAGGAATAGGAACACTCACCGGTTTACTATCCTACATATTGAACCTCTGCAATATAGTCTCGACATACTTCCTCTGGTTTAACCAAAGCTTCCTATTTGCCCGATCTCTCTTAATTTACATGCCCAAAATATAGTTTGTAGCACCAAGATCCTTCATGTCGAATTTGGAGAACAGTTGGGTCTTCAAATCTTGGATAATTTCTTTGTCATTTCCAATTAGCAACATATCATCCACATACAAGACCAAATAAATAACACGGTCACCAATTAATTTAAAATAAACACAGTGATCCTCCTTGCTTCTGGTGAAGCCAAGTCCCCGTATATAGGTATCAAATTTCCGATACCACATCCTTGGTGACTGTTTTAACCCATACAGAGACTTCTTCAACCTGCATACTAGTTCTTTCTTACCCTTCACCATAAAGCCTTCAAGTTGCTTCATGTAGATCTCTTCTTCTAGATCCCCGTGAAGAAATGTTGTCTTCACATCCATCTGTTCTATCTCAAAATCAAATGCAGCAGCAACAGATAAAAGTAATCTAATAGAAGTAACTTTGGCAACAGGAGAAAAAATATCACCAAAATCAATTCCCGGCACCCGGGAATAACCTTTTGCTACCAACCGAGCTTTGTATTTCTCCACCTTGCCTTCTACATTCATCTTCTTCTTAAACACCCATTTTCTCCCGATGGGTTTCCTTCCCGTCGACAACTCTACTAGATCCCATGCCTCATTTTTGTGAAAGGATGCCATCTCATCAACCATGGCCTCCTTCCAGAGTTTTCCATCCTCTGAATCTACTGCCTCCCTAACAGTTCTGGGATCATCATCAGTTATAGTTAAGGCAAAACCTGAACAGAAAGCAGATGGACTATACCTTTCTGGTTTCCTTCTTTCCCGAACTGATCTTCTCAAAGCTGGGGTTTGTGGCTCTTCCTCTTCTGAATCTTCTTCTATTGTAGAGTCTGATTCATACTCCTTTAGCTCAAACTCTATCTTCTCAGGTTCCTTTGGTAGGACTTCATGTGTAAAAACATCTTTCACCTCTCTAAACACCACATCTCGGCTGTACACAACCTTCCTTGTTTCTGGGTTCCAAAGCTTGTAACCCTTTAAACCATCCTTATACCCAATTAAGATGCACCTTTCAGATTTATTATCCAACTTGGTCCTTTTCTCCTTTCGAACATGTACATATGCATCACATCCAAATACCCTTAGATGTGAAAGAGAGGGTTTCTTACCAGTCCATACCTCATGTGGAGTCTTATCCTCCAACGCTGATGAAGGTGATATGTTAACTAAGTAACATGCAGTCTCCACTGCCTCTGCCCAGAATTCTTGTCCTAACCCAGTACCACTGAGCATGCTTCTTGCCTTTTCCATTAGCGTTCTGTTCATTCTTTCTGCAACTCCATTTTGCTGAGGTGTGTATGGAGTATTTTTCTGCTGTGCTATACCACACTTCTTACAGAACTCTTCAAATTCCTTCTTGCAGAACTCCCCACCATTATCTGTCCTCAGCGCCTTTATCTTCTTCTCTGTCTGGTTTTCCACCAGAGCCTTAAATTCTTTAAATTTGTCAAAGACTTAAGATTTCTTCCTCAAGAAATATATCCATGTATTCCTTGAGAAGTCATCTATGAATGAAACATAGTACACAGACTTTCCCAGTGATGGAACTGACACAGGTCCAAACACATCACTGTGCACAAGCTTTAATATCTTGTTCGCCCTCTTAGCACCAGAAGGAAAACTCACCCGATTCTGCTTCCCATATACACAATGTTCACAGAAATCGAAATCCAGAGAGCAATTAGACATACCTTCTACCATACCATTTCTATGCAGTATCCGAAGGCCCTTCTCTCCAATATGTCCAAGCCTTTGATGCCATAGCATGGTCTTTTCTCCGAAGACATCTAGGCTTTCCGCTCCACTTTCAGGAACCATAGAACTGTTACACCCATCAATAACAGTGCAACCTTGTATCTTGTACAGAGTTCCAGTCCGAACTCCCTGCATTAATATCAGTGCTCCCCGAACCATCTTGCAGGCATCTTTCTCGAACACTGTTTTTACACCTGCATCATCCATCTTGCTTACAGAAATCAGATTTCTGGCCAATGCAGGAATATGCAGAACACCAGTAAGTGTTCTAATCCTCCCACCTTGCAGCTTCAGCTTGATCTTTCCACGTCCGACGATTATGGCCTTCCTATCATCCCCTAGGAAGACATCACCACCATCATATTTCTCATACTCGCAGAACCACTCCCTATGGGGAGTGAAGTGAAAGGATGCACCTGAGTCAATCAACCATGACTCATGATCTACATGTGTATTTGAAAAAGAAGCCAAATACACATCCCCACCTTCATCCGAGGTGGTTTTTGCCTCTACAGAAGGAGCATCATCAGATCCCTTTCCTTTCTCAGGAGCTTTAGATCTGCACTCCTTTTTGTAGTGCCCTTCCTTTCCGCATTTCCAACATACCTTTACAAACTTTCCAGGAGATTTATATCTCCCTCTATATTTGGATCTCTCACTCGAAATATTATTCTTGTTTCTGCTTTGGGACCTTCCTCGTACAGATAAGGCATCTCCATTCTAGCCCTCCATATTTCTCCGTCTCATTTCCTCCGACAGCAAGGCTGAGACAATGTCATCAAAATTCAAGGTAGTTGTATTGCTACCTATTGCAATAACCAGACTATCCCACGAGTCTGGTAGAGAACACAACAAACTGATGCAATTATCTTCATCTGAGATTTTAATATCAACAGATGACAGCTGACTTACCACAGTATTGAAGGCGTTCAGATGCTCTGTCACCGAGTCTCCATCCTTCATCCTCAGGTTATACAGCTTTTTCCGCAGGAACAACTTATTCACCAGAGAATTAGATTGGTACAAAGTCCCTAGCTTTTCCCACAAGGTCTTCGCCGTAGCTTCCCCAGATACATTCAACAATACTGAATCTGAGACACACAATCGTATTGTGCTCTTAGCCTTCTGATCCAGTTTCTTCCAGTCTTCATCTGACATTGCCGTTGGTTTAGTACCTGGATCTACCACGATCCACTGATCTTTATCCACCAGCAGATCCTCCATCTTGAGCTTCCATAACTCAAAGCTCTGACCATTAAATTTCTCGATCTCTATCTTCCCGCTGCTCGCCATATTCTTTCACCGCAAGAATCGATCCCGCAGATCTCCCACTGCATAGGGTCTACCACAGGCCCGAGCAAAAAACCCTCAACAACAAAGGCGTCCCCTTGAAGCCGAAAAAGCTCTGATACCAAATGTAGGTTTTAACCCTGAACAGAAATATCTACACACGATTCTTATAACAGAAAATAAACAATAGCAAGAGCATAAAACATAAAACAGATAAACACAGAGATTTTCCCCTGGATCCCAAATCGGGACGACCAGCTTGATTTTTAATTATATTCCTTTTAGTGTTACAACACATTTATATACATGCCGAAGCATACATAAACCCCAATCCATTAACCTTGGATTAGAACATAACCGTAGTTCCCTTGACCGAATCTACAAAATACCAGGGGTCGAAAACCATCGTACCCCAAAACCATGTGCAAACTCATGCACAAAACATGGGTGGGTCCACATATGAGTGGGACCGCATACCAAAAAAAATTTCGCTGGGGCGCTGCCCTAGACCCCGACAAGGGGGGCTGCCACCCCCCCTGCTGCGCCCGGCGCAACGTACAGCTCGTAGGGCTAGTCTTGGAAAGAATATAACACAAACCCAACATTTTAATGCTTCAGATGGACCCGATAAATTTATAAATTAGATTTTATGGTTTGAGATGTCCACTCAACACTCAACAGATCTGACGATTTCCACATCACGATCATCGATCTGATAGTGTTCACATAAAAATATGTGTAGATTTTAAACTCTAAAATGGATGCGAAAAGCTTATAGTTTCAGATTAATGGTCTTTGAGTTCAGTGGGAAATTTAGAGATTCAATGATGATCACACCAAAAGATGCATATGGATTCACGTGAAAATGGATACGATATTTTTATAAAGTCTAGTTATTTCCTGTTGACTTCAAAGTTATAAAAACTAAGATTATTATTCTTCCGTATAATTTTAATAGTTATGGTTCCTAAATTCATGATATAGCTATGAACTGGACTTAATAGATTTTGGGTTTTGTGTTATAAAATTAGAGGTTGATGACTGATACTCCAAAAGAATTAGAAGAACTTCCACCAGAACTAGAAGAAATTGTTTTGAGATTTGAAAGCTTATCACGTACACTTGCATCCAGACCACCAAAAAATATGGAGGAAGAATCATCACAACTAGGATGAACCCCAGAAACCTACATGTCACACGCCAGTACCAAAGAACACCCATGCAGAGTCCAGTCCTCGAAGTTAGTCCACGGGAAAATCCACCACAGGGAGATGACCCATTTAATTTATTAAGTAATTTTTTTTTTTTTCAGAGGTATTAGTGTTATGGCCACAGTTGTAAACCATAAATTGCAAGTAAATGTAAATGTGATGGTATGTTTGCCATCACTTCGAAATGAAACGATGATGGTTTGGCCTTTTCTTATGAGTAGTTGAGGTATTGATTGTTTTTATGTAACCCTTGGCCAATGAGTGTGTTTTATAAACACTTGGAAAGTGAGGAGTTGTTGAGTCATGTGTGGTGTGGAAATGATGTACCAGTTTTGTGTGCAGGATATTGAAAGTGTGTGTTGAACGAACAAGCAATTTGATGGGTGTGTTAATGCTTTTGGTGGTCCAAAATCTCCTTAGTGGGGAGGAATCATCCAGGAGGATTTTACAGGTCTAAGCACAAGTGGCTTAAGTACAAAGGCTCAAAAATAAAAGTGTCAAAAATGTGGCAAACCTAGTGTCAAGTTGAATACATCTTTGTCCTCATCAAAATGGTGTGAACGGTTCGTCAAACTGAGCCCGTATGCGAAAGTTAGAGGCAGTTAAAGTTTATGGGTTGACTTGGTGATGTGGTAGCTTAAGGAGGCGAAAAATTTACTCAAATCCATCCACCAGATTCCTGCCAAGTATGACCACATTCTGCTTGAAATTGTGGGACATTTAAAAGCACTCCTTCGGTCAAAATCAAGAAGATTTAAAAAAAAGGGGTTTGTTAAAACAAACACAAAAAATAGATAAAGAAAAGGCAAGGGTGGGCCATGACCCTTGCCCTTGCTCCAAATATATAATATAAAAACAAATATGTGGTTATGGGCCAGCGGACATGATCCCATTGGACCCACCAAACTCACAACATAATTTTTAATATGGGAGGGGCACGGGATGTCAACTGCACTGCCCCTACCCACTCTCTATATAATACAACCGTCGACGGCAGATTCAGGGAGCGGGCCGCCTGATATGGGTCCAGACACACCTCATACATGCTATTAAAATAATGCATGGGTACCAAAATAGTTATGTCGACTTTTTATGGAGGGGGCACGGTTTGACCGCCCAACCCCCTCCCTCATATTTTGGATATAAACCATCGTGCCAAGCGAACTTCCTTGGGGAGTCCGCCCACCTTCAGTTATATAAACTTGCACTTTAGAAGTGAGCCCAAGAAGACCTGGAGTGGCACATTTACCAAGGCATAGTGGAACCTTGAGCGCATTGCAGGAGGGGGGTGGAACCATGAACTGAGCTCATTTCCAGAGGGCCCAGATTTTTCCAACATCAGAATCAGGAAAATTTTTATATGGATTTTGCACCTCTTGGTGACACGAGTTCAACATTCTT
Source organism: Pinus albicaulis (assembly GCA_034641835.2). NCBI lineage: Eukaryota > Viridiplantae > Streptophyta > Pinopsida > Pinales > Pinaceae > Pinus > Pinus albicaulis. The sequence goes on along the minus strand of CM076577.1, from coordinate 1,083,369,989 downwards.
ATCTTTTTTTTCATCAGAGGTCTCCAATGTCCAGGCACTTTCAGCTATGGAGGTATAAGGGTGTAATTTTGCATTAATGCTTGTACTTTCATTTTATTTGCCACTTAATGAAAGAGGGTCTCCCCATTGATTGAGAGAGGCCCGGAGACATAGTCCCTCCTGGACGAACTTCGATATCAATTTATTTCCTTCTTTGAATGATTTTATATGCTTCTCTCTTCTTAGGTTCATGCCTTTTAAGTTTCATGGTTAAGATGAAATTTTGCATGTAATTCTTTAATCCATCTCAAAGCTAAAAATCTTGGATCACCCATTTTTTCAAATCTATTATTATACCTGTAGATGCTATGTTTGTGACATGCTTGACGAAATTCCTATCAAGGATGGGTGGGATCATATGAGTTTCAGTTAATTTTATTGCTTCCATTTATTTGTTTTAATGTTATTTACCCTCTCCTAAAGTTATAGGAAGTTCTGGGAAGTGACATGGGCTCAGGGTATGAAAATGTGGCACACATACCGGAGTTACAGGTGGAAAAATTGTTGTTTAGGCCTAAGCCACTACCTTTCCAAGGCTAGACTGTGGATATAGTGTCTAGATCTTCTCCCTTTCCTTTACAAGCCTGCGACTCAGCCTCAGAGGGGCTAAAAAATAGTACCCCCTCAAGGAACAGGGCCATGGGAGGTTGGGTTACCTCTTGGGGATGCCAATGATGCAGTGTAAGGTGTGTTTTTGATGTTTCCTCCAGCTCCAATTCCTTAAGGTCATCTGGGAGGTTGAATCTCATATTATTAGCCTCTTGTCACATGTTTACCCAGGTTGGCTGGTTACTTTGGTAGATGTGGGAAGCAAGTGTTATAGAGTGGTATCATAGCATTGTTCAACTCTTGGACTGATGGGTGGTGTGTGGATCATGCATTTATGTTAGTTGCATGCATGTGTAGTATGCTTGTATTATATATGTGCTTGTTTCATCCATGTTGTTCTGGCCATGGTGGTAGTGGTTTCGCTATGGAAGGGCGATAATGTTTTTTTTAACATGTTGTCATGACTGTATGACTCGTTATGTGTTGTTCAGACATATGTATTGTTCAACCACACTTGCTCACATGTTTATACATATTGTACATGAATTTCTTGTTTATGTTAGGTCACATATTGGTCATGCTTGTGTGTTGTCAGTGTATGCTTGCTTATGTGATGCTATATGTTGAACATGCATTGGTTGTTCATGATTGGTTATGCATGTCAAGTGGGTGCATATGGTCAAGTTTCCATTGGTTTGGTTGAGGTTGTTGTGCATAAGGTCATTGTATGAAATTAGGCGATCATGATGATGTTGATATGTTATAATTCTAATGTGTTGGATGAGATAGAGTAGGAGATGTAGATGATCAAAGTGAAGTTGCGACATTGGACCTCGAGGCAAGAGAATATCGTCATACAAGTTGTATGCTTGGCATGTAGTTATGTGATTCATGGATTGTTATATTCATTAGGGTTACTTATATATATGTTTTTCATTTTCTTGTTGTTATGGTAACATACATGATAGATGTTAGTTAATCAGTTTAGTTATATGTACATGCATGTGTTAGTCATGCTTGGTAGATGTTGGTTGATAAGTGTAGTTATATCCATATGTGTCAAATAGTCATGAGTGATAGTAACATGTGGTTATATGCATTGCTATTTTTATTCTATGGTGAGATAACTTGATGATTATGTTATACATTTTTTATGAGTATGTTTTAAATTTAAATTTCTATTGTTGTATATTTAGCTTGATGATTAAGTTATATGTGGTTGATGAGCATGATATATAACATCTTGTCTTATGCTAGTAACTTGATGATTAGGGTTATCACATTAAGATTTTGATGTTATATGTATCATTTTTATTTGGATTCATCTGTGAAGTTGGTTAGGGTTAAGACATTCGGGTATGATTCGACGTAATTATGATAGTGTGTTGCACTAATCTAGACTAGTTGTGCATATGTGATTGATATGCATGAATGACATCTGCTTATGAGTCTATGATGCGAACTTGTTAGCTAGTTACTATTATGGATATCATGACCTTATTTAGGTTGAGTTGATGTGTCGTGAAGTTATATTATGCTAATCTAGATTGATTGTGCAGATAAGATAGCATCCCCTAAGATACATCAAGATATGGGTTTTCTTATGTCATGTACTTGATGCTTAATTGTTTGATTATGTCATCTATTTGGTGTTTGTGTGATTTGGTGTCTATTACATCATCTAGATGATGTATTTAGCATGGTATGTTTGCAAGTTGTTTGAATTTTGGATTAGTTACATGATGTGAGTATGTGTTTATAAGGTTCCGCGAGGAAAAAATCTTCTTTTAACATGGTTTTACTAACACATATACGTTAAGATAGTTGATATGTAATTGAGTGCAAGAAGGTGATAGTTGTAGCTTTATGTATTATGACCGATGAATGTGAGTTGATTGTGGATTATGACATGGTTGTTATTCTTGGTAAAATTTGATTTTGAATTGATATATATGTTGTCTTCATGTTTGGTTCATATGGCTGACATGTTTGTTCAGCTACAAGTCAATGTGCTTGGCACAACAAGGTAAGGTAACTAGCATGTTGTTATTATTATTTATGTACTGACAATTATGTGTTGGTGAAAATATGATGGAGGGGATTGCATGGAAAAGTGATTGCCATGAAATGTTGAAGAAGGCTCTAGCTGAGCTTTCCTTCGGAAGCACTTGGAACCATGGGGATTGAGTCATGGTGTCCTTTGTCAATCTTATGTTTTTGGTATCTTTTGATTTGTTGAGCTTGATTTATGATCTTGTTTATGTATGGTGGATATCTATGCCACTTTAGCTGCGGTGTCATATTTCTATTGGTTTTCATGGTTTTATTCTTGCTCTTTCTTGTTCTTGTCCTTGCCTTTTATCTTTTGAGAATCTTGGGAATTGGTTGGGTCCATTGTGGTAAATGGACAGTAGCATGACAATCATGAGAAAGGTAAAGAAAATGGATCTAAGATATCAGACGGCTTGGCTATCTTGGGAACTATTGTTCTCAACATTGTACATATTGTGCAAATGAAGCTCTATTAACCTATACCTTATGATATCTACTGATTATGTTGTCACTCATGATTATGTCGATGTTTATATATGTATATATGTATGTATGTATGGTGTTTTCTGAAAGAATGATGATTGTTTTATGTTAATGATTATATATGTGTATGTATATACGTCACTGTATGACATGGCTTTCAAGGATCATTCTTGTGGACGAATGATTTCTTATGCAGATGAATGGCATGAAGAGGTTGCTAGCTATGAGAATTCAAGTGGTAGAGTAGCCTTGACAGATATATGAGATCAGTATCATGTGAATATGATTTAAGGTTATATTATTTTACTATGCGTATGTTTATGTTATGGACAAGTAATGCTAAGGGGTACATCATCAAAGTGAAAGTAGTGTGATCTCTGGCATGCTATGATAAGCATGGATAGTGGAAAGGCACTAGAAGAATAATTTCTTGTGGGTTCAATGTGTGGTCTATAGATGCACAATGCTATTGTTGTGTATATGTTGCACATGTTGTATATTCAATGATTGTACCTATGGTGATGTGTAATTTTTCATATGTATTATTGTGCACATATGATGTTATATGCATGTTGTATATATTATGTTGCATATGCAGTGCCATGTATAGATGATCTTATGTACATGTTGGATATGCGGTATTTTGTGCATATGGTGATGTGTGCATGTTGGATATGTAGTGTTGTGTATGTATGGTGCTATCTACATTTTTAATATGAAGTTCTATGTACATATCGTGTTGTGTGCGTGATGTACATATGGTGTTATGTGCATTTGGTGTTGTGTGCATGATTGTACACATGGTGTTGTGTGCATGTGGTGTTGTGAATAGGTTGTATATGTGGTGTTGTGTACAGGCGGTGTCATGTACATGTCGTGCATATGGTTCTATGTACATATGGTGTCGTGTACATGTCGTGCATGTGATGCTCTGTAAATGTGGTATTGTGTACACATTGTACAGGCAGTGTGGTGTACATTTGGCACTGTGTACACGTTGTGCATGTAGTGTGTGTACATGTGATACTATTTACATGTTATCTATATGGTACTAGTATACATGTGGGATTGTGTGCATGTCATACATGTTGTGTTGCGGGCATGCGGTACTATGTATGTGCATGGTGTAGTCATGGTATCGCGCTGTGTGTATTTGTTGTGTTGCACTCACTGTACCCATATTTATATGTATATGTATAAGTATGTGTTATGTTGTGTTCCATATGTAAGTGTATGTATTGTGTTTTATTGTACATTGGGTGTCGGTGTATGTGTAGTATGTTCATGCAGGTATGGATTGAGTTGCGGATGTATGTGTATTTAGTGTGTTTGTTTTACATCAAGTGTAAGTGTATGTGTTGTGTTGTACACCAAATGTAGGTGTGTGTATGGTGTTGTGTTGTACACAGAGTGTAGGTGTATGTATTGTATGATGTTGTACGTCGTGTGTGGATGTATGTGTCATGGTGTACATTATGTGTATGTGTACATAGTTGAAGAGAATGCACTGGTGCTTGTAGGGTGTGGAAACCAATCCGATGTGTGTACAGAAAGAGAAAAGGATGAAGTATGAACCAATGGAGAATAAGTATCGATGTTTTATTTCAATCTTGTTATGCATCTGATATGTGATTTTGACTTATGATGATTTCATGTTGCTACAAGTCAATTTGGGCATCATCTCCCAAGACCTACTCAAATTGGGCATCATCCCCAAAGTTTGATGAATATGGTCTATCATTCCCTTATTTCAATTGCTATATACCCTAAGTGAAGACATTCCTTAGATGGCTTCAATTATGAGATTTCCAAGGTTTGAAGTATAGATTATATCAATATGACCCATTAACTCATCAATTCTCCTCTACATGGGCCTAAATATGTTGCAGTGCACTTACCTCCATGCAAAGTTGCACTACAGTGCACTTCCCAACACTCAAGGGTGCGTTGGTCTCCTGGGAGCGAAATCATCATTGTTCTAGGAATCTCCACATGTCTAGTGCCTTCTAGAAGACCTCATAGCAGTCATAATTCAAATAAAAGTGTTCATACATCACCTCTAAACTTGGAAACGTGTATCACCTATTATTAGAAAGCCATTCAATTCCATTTATCGAGAAACTACCTTCAATTTCCCTATAAATTGAGCACTCATCTAAGTGGTAGGGAGGAATAATTTTGGGTAATGTTATGTTGTTGAATTCTCAATTCATGAGAGTTGGAAGTATTGATATGCTGCTGAGATGATGCTTGGTGTGATGTGGATGGAATGAATTTGGATAAGGTTGATGATGAATCGATCTATTGGTTGTAATATTCTCCTTCTACTTTCTTAATAAATATATCTGTTCATTTTCTCATATGTATGCTTATATCTTGTGAATTTCATTCTTAATTGTGTATGTATTCTCAGATCTAATTGGTTCGATTTGGTTAAGATAAGTAGATATTTTTATATTTTTATATTGTTGCTATTCTCCGTCTTTGATTGTAGGAATCGATCTAGCAACTTTAGTTGGATTGAGAGCGACGACAACAATGAGAGAAGGAGAAGGAGAGGGAAAGGATCACAAGTAGACTTCTTTCCTTTCTATCTATCTATTTGTCTTAGAGAAAATAATAGTTGTCTTTCCTTTGTTGTTCTGAGTGAAGGAACACCAGACTCAGGGAATCTATTTTATCCATATATTAGAATTCAGTATAACAAATTGGCGACACCGCTGGGGAAAAATCCAACATTCCTGGTGTTTTTGTCTCTATTTACCATCATCAATAGACTCTACTTTCCTTTATCATTCATTTGAACAAAAAAATTGCCTTAAAAGTGTGTTTAGTTTCTTCTTTCCCAAACTTAACTGCACCCAATGCACTTTTGGTCAGGGTACAATGCACTGCAGTTCATTGTGTTCCATTCAGGGGTGCACTGCAATGCATTATCTACCCTTACAGGGTGCGTTGCCCCCTCATTCAACCAAATGCCATCAAAAATTGTCTTTGCTTTCAGTTTCAAGCAATTTTCTGTTGTATTATCAGATGTCTGATTTCTTTTAGAGACCAGTACAGATTCCTTATTCTTCCTTCTTTGAAAATTTATTTGTTCAATGTTTCATTAGCTGCTTTCTTTATCATTGGAAAATCAAATTCAAAGTAGTTAATTTTTTAATTAGATCAATTCTCTTTTCGAAAATGAAATTGTTGTTTCATTCCTCATTTCCTGTAGGAAAACTGTTGTTTCATTCTTCATTTTCATAAGATAATTTTTTTCTTCATTCCTCGTTTATGAAAAGAAAACATTTGTTTGACTGATTTGTGCATTTAGTTTTCTTTTACTCATTCACATTAAAGGTAGCTTAAAATAAAAACATGCATGTGCATATAGAGAATTGTGTGTGTTGCATAGGAAAAATTTAGGGAAATCAACATTTAGTTTGTGCTCTTTGTTGTATGCTCAAAATCTAATTTCTCTTTCCCGTTAGTAGCTAGGATTTTCATTGAAAAACTAAATTTAAATGTTTTCTTCTCATTTAGTTTGAATTTTAGGAATTTACCATTACATCACGTGGTGAACCTTAAAGATATACTTTCAAACAAGATCAACACAAAATTTACCTCAATCAACCTAAGAAAGCATTGTAACATTAACGATAACACTTAGAAGGTATAGGCTAGAGACGTATTCAGGCGTCGTTAAACATAGCCGTTGTCACTAACTTGTCTGCGATACATTCTGAGTGTGAAATCCCACTCCACGTACGTAAGTATATCGGAGCTTGTTCACATATCTTCATGTATATAGAGCAGTGTTCTAGTACGAAAATTATAAGGGGGTGCTCTCACTTTGTAGTTTCACTTTAGACATCACTAATATGGACTTGGGCCTCCACATATCTTTCGATATATTTGGGAGGACAAATTTAGGTTTCTTACCATCCATAGGTAACCGAGTCAGCCGCCTTGTAACTTGAGATACACCGAACACAGCATTCGGGGAGATTGCCTGCCCGTACTTGGTTCACGAAGAGGTATTATGCAGTTCACAATTACTTCGTAAACCTTTTGTCTAGTATCACCCTTTTATTTGTTTATTTGTTTTTGTAATAAAATCAATCAGTCATCATGGAAGAAGAACGTCCCTTTCCCCATCGTTCACGTAGAATAGCACTTAAACCACCTTTACCACTAGAAACCATTTCTGGTCGGTGAAGGCGACCTCGTTCTACTGAAACCAGTACCATCAATACCTCTAGTGCATCATCTTCATCACATCTACCAGAGTCATCTCGAGTTGTTTCTACACATCCTGGTTTATCCACTAATAGAGTCCTCACAACTACCCATGGAAACAATCCATCCAATTGGTAAAACCATACTTATTATAGAAATTTACATAAAAAATATTATTATTTATAATTTTTTTAAAGTAATAATAATAATAATAATAAATATTTTAATATAATTTATATATAAAATATTTTAATATTTAATTTTAAAACACATATATTATAATTAAAAAATTCCTTTGATCCAGGTGGATATCGGTGGCCACCCATCTATTCCATTTGGATCCACACCATCAATTCTTGCAGCTTTTCACATTCAACACCACTTACTATTTTTAGCAGGTTTTTGGGTCCTGCACTCCCGAAGCCGTTTTGGGGCCTTAATGATCCAGGTGGATATTGGTGGTCACCTGCCTATTCCACTTGGGGCCCCACCATTGTCTCTTTCAATTTTTCAGGTTCGGCACGACTTACTATTTTTAGCAGTTTTTCGGGTCTTGAACTTCCGAAGTCGTTTTGAGGCCCTAAACGACGTATTTTGGGAATCGTTTTTCCAACAAATATGATTCCATTCTGGAATAAATATTTGTGGCGACATTTTTAGTCCTCAGATAGATATTTACAATGATGTATCATGTGCGTCAAACGGAGATAGTATGCCGAAGTTACGTCCCCAGGAAGTTGAAACACCAATTTACCCAAACGAGGCCCATAATTTTGGCGATTCATCTCCTAGGGTTAGGTTTTTGGACGTTTAGAGTTCTCCATTGTTTCTCCATAATAAATAGGCCCTCAAGCCTCATTGTAACACAATTTAGAGGTCTGTAGCCACCACATCTCTTCTCATATATTCGCTACCAGCACCCTAGCTATTTTATTTCCATTATGTCTGTAAGCATATTTCTGTTATTTGATATTAATGAAATGACGCGTTATTTCCGCTACATCTCTATGTTTATGGTTACTTCTATATTCTGTTGCGATCCTGCATAAATCTGGATCAGCAGTATCAGAGCGGTCTGCTCTTTCTTTGTTTTTCTTTGCATGTCCCCAACGCAATCAGGGTATAAGGAGTTAGGGCTCGATCTGGTTGAACCCTTGCAAGATCAGCCTCACAAACCCCGACGACCTCCCATGGTGAAAGAAAATAAAGACAAGGTAGCCGGAGATCCTATCAAAATATTGCTCGAGGAGGCCCTCGAGAAACAAAGGAACGCGATGATGGATAACTTTGCTCAGATTCTTCAACGACTGCTCATCTACGGTGCATCTGCATCCTACAGCCACTCTGGAGGCGCCACTCCCTTCAAGGTACAGGTAAACTTTGATATTCCTATATTTGAAGGCCAAATAGATGCAGACGTCGTAGATAGATGGTTCAATTTGCTGGAAGCGTATTTCTCGGTCCATGATTTCTTTGACCAAGAAAAGATTATTTTTTCACTCTTCAAAGCCACCCCCCATTTCAAATACTGGTGGGAAACGTACCGTGAGCAAGAGGACAAAGGGGAACCCTCTCTGTTCTCGGCCACACCCACTTGGAATTCATTCTGAGATGGCATCAAGGAACAATATTACCTTGTGGGGAGGAAAAATACATCCAATGGACCACACTGCGGCAACAAAGGGATCAAGATGTGCACGAATTGATGAATTTGTTCCATACCCTGCGCACAAAGTTGGGTATTAAAGATTCAGAGAAACATTTTGTGCTCAAGTACTACGGCTGTCTACACAAACACATTCAGGAGGAAATGGATTTCCTCAAAATTACATCGCTTGGCATGGAATATCACTATGCCTCCAAGATCGAGCAGAAATTTAAGCAGAGGAAGCGAGACTTTGGATGTGCAAATCCGAAAGGTGCCCCCGAACCGAAGAACAAGGGGCAAGGCCAAAGCGGTGCTACTCAGAACAACACCAGCAATCAAAAGAAGGACACAGGGAAGTGGTATGAATTTCAAAACAACCCCACTCACAACACAAACGAGTGTCGGGACAAACAGTCATTGGTGGCCGAACTAAAGGCACCCGAATTAGATGCATTTTCTGATCCTGAGTCAGAACCAGATAAAGGCAATGAAAAAGGGAAGCATATCATTGATGCGGATCCCAGTGCCCTTGTTACTACCACCAAGATCTAGAGGGAGGACCCAGAGGATCCAGAGGAGGGGGTGCACCTCTTCCATTCGCAAATGTGGGTGAAGGGTTCTCCGCTGCAATTCCTTGTCGATAGCGGAAGCCAAAAGAATCTCGTTTCAGCAGAGGTCGTGAAGCGGCTCGACCAACCGACGATAGCACACCTGTAGCCATATACCATCGGATGGCTTCACCTAGGGAGAGATATCCACATCTGCCAACAATGCCGCCTTCCGTACAACATCAAGTCATTCACGGATGAGGTATTATGTGATGTTGCTCCTCTTGATGTAGCTGATGTATTATTAGGCCAACCATAGTTGTGGAGGAGACATGCTGTGTATGAGTCTGGGCCTCGTGCTATTATTATTACTTTGGGAAATAACTTGTACAGGATACTAGAGGTAGTACTGCCTCTTTTCATCTCTTTGACTACTACAAAACAACGCAGTAAGATTGTTTCCCAAATGAGGAAATTCATTTTCCTTACAACTCGCTCACAGGGAAAGAAGAATATTGTGGCCACAACCTTGAAACAGGGCTCGCCTGCACAGCTGCAACAGATGGACAAATTCATGGAGGAATACGAGGAAATTTTCTCCTCACTCACAGAGGTTCCTCTACACTGTCAAGACAAGTACTCCATTGATCTGACCCCCAACGCATCGCCGCTTGATGTTACCATACCTCCTGAAAATACACATACAGAATCCACACATGTACTATATGAGGCTGATAAAGAAACCAAATTTACTAAATGCATCCATCATGTCTGCCCATAGGTCCATGACATCTTCAACAAATCTAATACCCAATTCAACAGAATTTGCTTCATCTCAGGGAGGATCTCAACGCAATGAGGACCATTGCTTCGTAAGGAGGGAGGAATGATCCAGGTGGATATCGTTGGCCACCCATCTATTCCATTTGGATCCACACCATCAATTCTTGCAGCTTTTCACATTCAGCACCACTTACTACTTTTAGCAAGTTTTTGGGTCCTGCACTCCCGGAGCCGTTTTGGGGCCTTAATGATCTAGGTGGATATTGGTGGTCACCTTCTTATTCCACTTGGGGCCCCACCATTGTCTCTTTTAGTTTTTCAATTTTGGCACAACTTACTATTTTTAGCAGTTTTTCGGGTCTTGAACTTCCGGAGCCGTTTTGAGGCCCTAAACGACGTTTTTTGGGCATCGTTTGTCCAAAAAATATGATTCTGTTCCAAAATCAATGTGCATGGTGACATTTGTATTCCTTGGATAGATATTTCTAATGATGTATCATGTGCGTCAAACGGAGATAGTATGCCGAAGTTACGTCCCCGGGAAGTTGAAACACCAATTTACCCAAACAGGGCCCATAGTTTTGGCGCTTCATCTCCTAGGGTTAGATTTTTGGATTTTTACAGTTCTCCATTATTTCTCCATAATAAATAGGCCCTCGAGCCTCATTGTAACACAGTTCAGAGGTCTGTAGCCACCACCAGAGATTCGCTACCAGCACCCTAGCTATTTTATTTCCATTATGTCTGTAAGCATATTTTTGTTATTTGATATTAATGAAATGATGCATTATTTCCATTGTATCTCTATGTTTATGGTTATTTCTGTATTCTGTTGCGTTCCTGCATAAATCTGGATCAAATTTCTTCCCTTTCATGGTCTAGTATGCACCTTATCAATATTTGGTCTATCCATAACTTATAGAGTTGGCCTACAATTAGCTGATAATCTGCAACTCTTACTACCAAGTGCTTACGTTGGATTTTTGTGTAGTTTTCTGGACATTTTCCTGTAGCTAGAAAGGTTGTGATTTATTTTAGGTAATCTGGCACAACTTCCACTTGGAATAATATGTATCTGGTAATTGAACATCTATGGGCCCCCCATTTTCTCCTAATTCCAACCTTAATAAATAGTTGGGTCCCACATTTAGCTTACCCTTCTTGACAGTTAACTCAAATGTGAATTCTTGGAATAACAACAACCACCTATAAGTTATCCCTTCTAATGCAGGTTTTTTTACCAGATACTTTAGTTCCGAATGATTTGTAAATAATTTGAATCGCCCTCCCAGCAAGTAGTGGTGGAAATTTTGTAATGAGTACACCATTGCAAGCGCTTCTCTCTCGGTGGTAGTGTAATTCCTTTCTGTAGTTGATAGCTTCTTACTAGCGAAGAAGATTGGATGATATAGATTGTTTTAATTGGGTTCGGCCAAAAATTCCCCTAGTGTAATGCCTGAAGCATCAATATGCACATGAACTGTTTATCCCAATTTGGATATACCAAGATTGGCGCACTTTCCACTTTTTCGTTCAATATGTTCAATTCTTTGCTTCATTCTTCAACCCAGAGGAATGTGTTCCATTCAGAGGTGCATTGCAACACACTGTCTGCCCTTACATGGTGCGCTTCCCCCTCAGCCAACCAAATTCCATCAAAATTTATCTTTTATTTTAGTTTTAGCCAATTGTCTGCTGTATTCTTAGATGTATGATTTCTCATAGAGACCAATACGCATTCCTTGTTCTTCCTCCTTTGAAAAGTTATTTGTTTAATGTTTCATTAGTTGTTTTCTTTATCATTGGAAAATCAAATTCAAAGTAGCTAATTTTTGCATTAGATCAATTCTGTTTTCGAAAAGGAAATAGTTGTTCATTCCTCGTTTATAAAAATAAAACATTTTCTTGATTGGTTTGTGCATTTAGTTTGCCTTTACTCATTCACATTAAAGGGAGTTGAAAAGGAAAACATGCATGTGCATCTAGAGAATTGTGTGTGTTGCATAGGAACAATTTAGGGAAATATGCATTTATTTTGTGCTCTTTGTTGTATGCTCAAAATCTGATTGCTCTTTCCCGTTAGTAGCTAGGATTTTCATTGAAAAATTGAATTGAAATGTTTGCTTCTCATTTAGTTTGCATTTTAGGAATTTACTATTACATCACGTGGTGAACCTCAAAGATAAACTTTAAAACAAGATCAACACAAAATTTACCTCAATCAACCTAAGAAAGCATTGTGACATTAACGATAACACTTAGAAGGTGTAGGCTAGAGATGTGTTCAGGCGTCGTTAAACATAACAGTTGTTGCTAACTTGTCTGTGATACATTCTAAGACTGAAATCCCACTCCACGAATGTAAGTATATCAGAGCTCATCCACGTACCTTTGGGTATATAGGGTGATGTTGTAGTACGAAAAGTATAAGGGGATGCTCTCATTGTGTGGTTTCGTAGTAGATAGCACTAATACAGACTTGGGCCTCCACGTACCTTCGGGTATATTTGGGAGGAAAAATTCAGGTTTCTTACCATTCATAGGTAACCGAGTCACCCGCCTTGTAACCTCTGATACACCGAACACAACATACAGGGAGATTTCCTGCCCATACTTCTTGGTTTGCAAGGAGGTATTTTGCAGTTCACAATTACTTGGGAAACCTTTTGCCTAGTATCACCCTTTTATTGTTTATTTGTTTTTGTAATAAAAACAATCAATCATCATGGAAGAAGAACATCCCTTTCCCTGTCGTTCGCGTAGAATAGCACTTAAACCACCTTTACCACCGGAAGCCATTTCTGGTCGGCGAAGGTGACCTCGTTCTACTGAGACGAGTACCATCAGTACCTCTGGTGTGTCATCTTCATCACATCTACCAGATTCATCTCGAGTCATTTCTACACATCTTGGTTCATCCACTGTCGTCGAAACGGAGTCCTCACAACTACCCGTAGACACAATATATCAAATCAATAAAACTATACTTATTAGAGAAATTTACATAAAAATATATTATTATATAACTATACTTATTAGAAAATTTTACATTAAAAGATATTATTATGTATAATTTTTTTAAAATAATAATAATAATAATAATAAAATTATTTTAATATAATTTATATATAAAATATTTTAATATTTAATTTTAAATCATATATATTAGAATTAACAAATTCCTTGTAAATGGAGCAAAACATCGTTTGAATGAAAACTATATATATTGAAAAGAAAATATTGTTATATATATATATATATATATATATATATATATATATATAAAATTCCTCATACTAGAAGAATAACATCGTTTAAATTACACATTTTACACATTACAAGACAAGATTCCTTGTACATGAAGCAGAAAACGAAGACAAGATTACACATTTTTTATTATTCTCATTCGTGATAAATTTAGAGTGAGTATCGTTTAAATTAACCCAAAAAAACAAGATTACACATTTTTTATTATTCTTATTCTTCATAAATTTAGGGTGAATAAATTTTAAATTAATATATAGAATTATATTCAAATTAAAAATTAATAATATTTTAATTAATATATATTTCATATATATTAATTAATTAAATATTTATATTTTAGTAGGGATGTTTTCATAATTAATTAATTGATGTTGATAAAGATTTTGGTAATCAATGATTTGAGAGGTTTGTGGTAAATTGTTTACTTATTTTTATTAAGTTTCAGATGTGTGAAAGATTCACCAAAAACATTGAACAAACCATTATCACAAAATACAATTCTCCAAAAAATTTCATCAACATAAATATTTTTGTTTTTATTAAATTATAATTTAAAAATTAATATTTTTCATAAATTATAAATATATTATTTTTTAAATAAAAAAAAAATTACTAAAATAAAAGAATATGCCCTATCAAGCACCTTACCTGAGAGAATCAAAAGGCTGGCTGGTCATAGAGTTGAGAGGATGGAAACTACTCATCAACAACTACTGATGCACTAAAAACTAGTCTTATATAGTCGTTATAGAGAGAGAATCACTATTAGATTGAAATCTAGATAGAACAAAAACCTTCTTATATTTATTTTATGCATTGAGGTGAAATGTTAATATTAACTCTTATTCAATACAGCTTTAGACAACAGCAGCACACTCTCTCTTTCTTTTTCAAAGAATGGAGACTATGTTGTTTACTTACGAGCATATTGATCGAGTCATGTTATCACCAGAAAAACGAGATTGATATGATGATAAAGAAATGATGGAAATACCTGGTTTTGCAGGTAATATGAAGAGTCTTCAATATAATAAACTTATACAAACAACTAACATCACACAAACCATTGAAGTCAAGCCTGACATGACCAAACTTATAACACTTCAACATTCTAACCATTCAAGCGACACTTAATAGAAGAAAACTTGGAACATAATCAATACAACGTAACCTAATAGCTACAACATTACCCAAGCTATCCAACCCAACTTGATAATAGAAATATTGAATTGCGACACAAATGACTTGACCCAGTCAGTTTTAGAGATGGGAACGTGGAAAAGGGCCGGTAATGTGCTCCATCGCATCACCGATTCCTGCTTCAAATCGTCGCATGGCAGCAGAGGTCAAGCAAATGGGAAACACTATTCCCTCAGTGCCCCTTGTATTACGAGTAGCGATGAAGAAGTTTATGATGCCCGGCACTACACCCACTCCACTTTTTGCAGGTCCTCCGTAGGCTGCTTTTCCCCAACCAAAATCCACATCTCTGAAGCCCATCTTGGTAACGTCCGAAACGAAAAAGGATCCCACCACAGTAAAGTGAGGGCGTCCTCTCAGTAACATCAAATCTATCACCGATTGCACGTATTCGTCGTTAACGGCCAATTTTGCTTCGTTTATCAGTCTCACAGCGAAAGACAGCGGTTTGTTTAACAGCTCTCCTGCGGTCGTCTTCGCGCATGCAAGGCCTATCCCATTCCCGTAGAACCCTTTAGGAAGCGGCGGGTTGGTTTTCGTCCGGGCATTCACTGTGAATATGAACCGAACTTCTTGCTCCGCGGGCATTTGGACAGCCTTCGTTCTCAGACGCCACAAAAACGCCGATAGAACTTCAAAACTTGAGCACTTGCCTTGCCCTACCGCTTGTCTCTTCAGCGACTCGATTTGCTCGCGTCCGAAGAAGAATGAATTGTGGATCAGCTCGTTGGCGGGCACCATCTGCTCATATTTGTCTTCAATTTGATCGAATTCGTAGTGCGGGAACTTAACAGTGGGATTCGTCCGGGGGCGGATGCTTTCTCTCTCCCACACTGGAAGAATTGAAGGCCTTGTGATCGCTCCCTTCGCCATTTCGGCAAGAGCATTCATGAACTGAACGAGACCAAATGCGTCACTAACGGTATGATTCAAAGCTATGGCGAGTATGAACCCTCCGCATCTTAGCCGCGTTACCTGGAACATCACGATCATAAGCAGTACGGTCAGGAAACACTTTTTTGGCCGCAAGAAATAGCAGTCAATGCCACCGTGCAAGGGAACAAATATCATGAATTCATTAAAAAAATAATCCACTCAAAGCATGAATGAAGAATTAACCTGAATGAAAATAATAGGAGAATTGGTAATCGTGTCTGAACCGGGCATATCATGCAGCAGTTCTTGCCAGGATGGAAAGGGCGGTTGGAGGTCTCCGAATTCCTCCAGAGCAACGTCTGCGTCAGCTTCGACAAACAGCACACCTTCTCCGGTGCACTCGACCACGAGCTTACCGTTGGGGGCGTCTCTGACTCTTCCGGCTAAAGGGTAGTAGAACACTAAAACCTTGGCCAGCCCTTCTCGGATAACCCTGGCGGGATCCTCACCCTTCATCGATGGGTTGAACTGATAGAACTGAAAGACGGGAATATGAAATCTGAGGGTTCCTTGATCATCAATATTGGAAAGGTATAGAAACTCTTTCGGGGTAGGCACGATCGGCGGAACGAGGACGGCCCCCTTTCTGGTGAGCTTGAATTGCAGAGATGCCATTATATGAAAGTTAACCCAAAAGAAATAGTTAAGCGGCTTCAGATACACTTGGCGCTGATACTGTTTGAGTTATAATATTTTATAACTAGCACAATCACGTTGATCAATGATTGATATATGTCTACAACCACGTTTATAAAATATATTTACAATCCTATTTATTAATGTTTTTATTATAGACATATATAAACCACCATCACTTGTGTATTTGGTTAAAGACGAATATTTATAATTATTAATAACTATATAAATAACCATAGTCTTATTATTTTATATTTATATAATTATATTGATTATATAATTGAAATTGTTGGTATAAAGATTTATGGTATGTTGAAATTGATGAATTTCTTATTATATATTATTATTTAATAAATTGCAAAAAATGATTTATCAATTATTTTTGGATATTCAATAATTTTTATAGTTCAAGAATTTTAATTTTTATTATAAATTAATAATTATAAAGAATTTAATTAACAAAGAAAAGAGTTTAATTAATATTTTTCATGTTATAAAGTATTACTTAATCCATGAAATCCAAATCCAAGATTTAAAATACTAATAAATAATCAAATAAAAACAACAAAACATTATTCAAAATAAAATTTTGAAAATTTTAATTTAATTTTCCATATTGGATTTCTTTTCCAACGTTGATCGGTGACCGTACTCGCTGTCTGCGTGAAATTATGTGCTGTGCGAATTTTTATCGCTCAAATAAAACTCTAAAAAAATCATAGATAGCCCCTTATGTGCTGTGCAAATTTTTAGGGCTCAAATAAAACTCTAAGAGTTGATCGGTGACCGTACTCGCTGTCGTGAAATTATGTGCTGTGCGAATTTGTAGGGCTCAAATAAAACTCTAAAAAAATCATGTGCTGGGCGAATTTTTACGGCTTAAATAAAACTCTAAGAGTTGATCGGTGACCGTACTCGCTGTCTGCGTGAAATTATGCGCTGTGCGAATTTTTCGAGCCTATGACGAGTGCTCAAATAAAACTCTAAAATTTGTAAGAGTTGCAAACATACCTGATTTGTTATACTCAAATGGATGGATGGGACAATTGGAACGGTACCTGATTTGTTTTATTGGCATGGATGGATGGAGGGATGAATAGGAGAAAAAGCCTCGTCGTGTTATAGCTATTTCTTAAAAAGAACAGATAGTGTAAGTAAATATATATTTATTATGAAGATAGTTTTATTTTTGTAATTTTATAATATTTGTTTTTTAATGAGAATGTTGGAGTGTTTGAATGTTTTTTTTTATGGTAGAAATAGATTCAACATTATAAAAAAAATTAGACATTCAAAATTTTAAATTTTGACAAATATAATTCTGTTAAATTTATGATAATCTCACTGAAATTGGAAATTTCAAAAATAATTTATAAATTTGTTAAAATACATTTTCTTATTAACTAGTTTTAAAATATAATTTTCTTTTTTAACCTACCACTAAATAAATTAAGCTTTTAAAATGGCTAGATCTTTCCTAAAAGATGACTTATGTACTTGTCATGAACCATCAGATTCGAAGATTTTATGAATAAAAGGTGGCTCATAATTTGGATTATTACAATTTTTTTTTCACTTACAAAAATATATATTTTAACTTAATAGTAAGTTTTTTCAAACTTTACATTACAAATTAATAATGGAGAATAATTATCACACAATTTTGATGTGATATTCTAAAAATAAATTTTATTTATAAGATAATATAATAATGAAAATTAGTGTAATATTAATAATTATTATAATTATATTAATGAAGTTGTTGTTTTATATTAATCAATGTTATTTTCCATTTTATAGTAGCATTAATTGGCATATAAAAGGTGAAAAATGGGTGGAAAATGGGGTCAATAGCTTATACCAATCACTAATAATGTGGTTGTGCTAGTTGATCATCAATGTTCATGGGGTTGATTAGTAGACCATGGTTAACTATTGTTGACAAGGTTGACCTTGGTGTAGGAGGATTGACAATCGTTGGTTGATGTTAACCATTCTTGACCATGGTAAACCATTAATCTGACAATATATTTATGTTACATTAATGTTGACCATTATTACATTAATGTGACATTAATATTTCTCCATGGTTGATGTTATATTAATAATTGAACAAGGTTGAGGAGGTTGACCCTGGTCAAGCATTATTATTTAAAAAAATATTTATGTTACATTTATATAACATGTTGAACAAGGTAGACCATGGTTAAACTTGTTGTCAACGTTGGACCATGATAAAGCCTCCTTGACCATGTTTGAGCATGGTTTATGTAACAACCCTGATAAAAATACATGTAAAAATATATAAGACCACAGTGATGGGACATGTATTCCAAGATGAATGGTGGGAAAAAACACCCTAGTGGTTGTTCACTTCAGTTTATTATGGCAAAGGAAATTGGCAAAGGCAAAGGCGAAGGCTTTGGAAAGGCATGATGCATTAATTGGGATTTTATTTATCAAAATAATGGATATTGGGAGAAAAGGAAGGTGAAATGTCACAGGTTGTATGTGAGGAGAAAATTGAAGGAAAATAATGGAAAATGAAGAAAATAGAGGTCTATTCTATAAAAAGGCTTCTAAGAATCAGTGGGTAAGCTTTTCTCATTTCAGGTTTGGAGCTCTCATTATTCTTTCTCTCTCTCATACTCTTGGACACTTAGAGTATTATTGGAGCACTCTTAGAGAGTGTGGCCTACTTGGATATTTGGATCAAGAAAAAAAATGAAAAGAAGGAAAGTGCAACAGGACACTGGGATCAACATCTACAGTAGGTTTGGAGTGCATGTATCGAGTTGCATGTATGGTTTCCTCACTAGTTTTGACATGCATGGTGTATACATGTGGATTTTCTTAGCCTTGCCATTTCCTAGAAAATCACGGTATTGTGGGTTTGTTTCCATTGATTATTTTCTGATTGGTTCTTTTGACTCCTTTAGCTTTTGGGTTGAGTTATTAATTCTTGGAAGCCTTTGTTGGACAAATGCGTTGGAAGCCTGGCAGAGAAATGTCAGTTGAGTTACTAGTCTCAGAAGCCTTGGTTGGATAAATGATTTGGAGCCCGTCGGATAACTGTTGGGTTGAGTTACTAGTCCTTGAGCCTTGGTTGGAAAAACTCTCTGAGGCCCGAAAACAACTGAGGTTGAAAACAACTGGGGTTGAGTTACTAGTACCGAAAGCCCTGGTTGGACAAACACTCTCGAAGCCCTGTAACAGTTGGGGTTGATTTACTAGTACTGGAAGCCCTGGTTGGAACAAACACTCTGGAGCCCTAGAACAGCTTGGATAGAGATCAATCCGTGATGGTTAGTGATGTCCGATCGTGAGGTGGAATCATTGGTTTGGGGTTGAGACGGTTCGGTCTCTGGAGCCCTGGTTTGGTGTTGATTGATGTGTTTGATAAAGTCCCACATTCATGCTTGGAATATGGCATGGGAGTGACTAGCTAAAGTAATATTTGGCTCGGCCATGCCTATGGTCAAGTGGAATGTAGAAATCCCATTCCATGTTGCATTTTACAATCATTATTGAAAGTTTCAATGCCTTGGTATTTGATGCGTATATGCAATGGTTTATATATGGATTCTATTGCCGATGTATCCATCGTATTCATGTTGGTATTATGTTGGTTATGAGCATGTATTGTGATAGTGATGAGATATGGCTCTCTCCATGTTTTTACTTGTAAATGAATGTACAATGTATCTATGGAAAAATTGATTGTATTATAGATTATGATGTAGTGGAGAGATGCTTCTTATCCATTCTTAGATAGGAAAGAGACCCGTTGATCTAGGAGGATCGTACAGGTCCAAGTACAAGTGGCTTAAGTACAAAGGCTCAAAATTCAAAGTGTCAGAAATGTGGCAAACTCAGCGCCAAGTTGAAGATCTTGTCGTCCTTATCACAATAGTGAGAACGATTCATCAAACCATGCCCGTATGCTAAAATTAGAGGTAGAAAAAGTTTATGGGTTAACTTGGTGATGTGGCAACTTAAGGAAGCGACAAATTTGCAGAAATATGGCCACCGGATTCTGGCCAAATCTGGCCATATTCTAGGAAATATTACAGGACAATTAAAAGCAATCCTTCGGTCAAAATTGAGGATATTTAAAAAAAAAGGTTTGTTAAAATAAAAACAAAAATTTTTTAAAAAAGGCAAGGGCGAGACATGACCCCTACCCTTGCTCCAACCATATAATATAAAAAAAAGTATGTGGTTATGGGTCGGTGGTCATCACCCCACCGGACCCACTGGACTTGCAACAAAAGTGTTAATATGGGACGGGCATGGGCTGTCAACCCCGCCGCCCCTACCCACTCTCTATATAGTACATCGGACTACTTCGTATTTAGGGGACGAGCCACCCGATACGGGTTCGGCCCCCCCTTATACATGTTATTAAAATAATGCGTGAGTACCAAAATAGTTATGAAGCCTTTTTATGGAGGGGACAAGGTTTGACCGCCCGACCCCCTCCCTCGTATTTTGGATCTCAACCATCACGCTAAGCAGACTTCCTTTTGGAGTCCCCAGACCTTAAATTATATAAACTTGCATTTCAGAAGTGCGCCCAGGCAGACCTGGAGTGACACATTTACAAAGGTAGAGTGGAACCCTGCGCGCCTTGTAGGAATCAGATGTAACCATGAACTGAGCTCATTTCCAGAAGGCCCAGATTTGTCTGGTGTCAAAATTAAGCAAATTTTATATGGATTTTTCACGTCTCAGTGACACAAGTTCAACGGTGTTGTCTACTTATTCATTTAGAGGTCTCCAATTTTCGGGCACTTTCAGCTATGGAGGTATAGGGGTGTAATTTTGCATTCATGCTTGTACTTTCATTTTATTTGCCACTTATTGAAAGAGGGCCTCTCCATTGATTTAGTAGGGCCCAGAGATGTAGTCCCTCCTGGACGAACTCTAATATTAATTTATTTTCTTCTTTGCATGATTTTATATGCTTCTCTCTTCTTATGTTCATGCTTTTCAAGTTTCATGGTTAAGATGCAATTTTACATGTAATCCTTTAATCCATATCAAAGCTAAAGATCATGGATCAAGTGGTATCAGAATAGATCTTTGTAGTTGTGAATTGCATGTTTGTATGCTAAATAAAAACTTGCTACGAAGAGACGAAGGGAAACTAAAGTCTTTTGATCCTGAAGCGGGACGTGCACATCGAAGAAGAAACATGGATGACGATGTTAGAAATGAGGAGGAGCTAAAATTCTACAAAACATTCTACACCATGGCAAATTGGGTCAATAAGTTTTTATGTAGGCTTGTGAAACTAGAGAAATCAGGGGAGAATGCTTCAAAGGGACGAGGTTCAGCGCATGGAGATGATGGAGGAGATCCACCTCCTTCTCCTCCCATGAGTGAAATTTCTTCCCCCTCTTCTCACCATCATCATATGAATTTAGGAAATGCATCTAAGAAACCTTTCTTTAAATTAGATGTCAAATTTGATCTTCCCATGTATATTGGTGAAAGTAATCAAGAAAAGATTAACAACTGGATTAGGCATATTGAAGTCTGTTGCAGGATTCATCAGACAAGAGTGGTATCCTTCACCCGAAGAGAAACCAAATGGATCTTTGCCTCGTCCTCCTCGACGATGAGAAAATTGCAAGGAAGCCAAAATCCAGGTAACCTTCTCTCCTCATGGTCGAATTTTGTTTCTGCATTGAGAAACCAATTTTACCCTTTGGGTTATAAGAAAAAGGAATTAATGGAATGGCAACACCTAAGGAAAAGTAAAGGTCAAAATGTACAAGACTTCACTGAATAATTTAGAAAACAAGCATTGAATTTTTGCATTCCATTAGATTCACGAGAAATTGTAACTAATTATATTGGTTCTCTACATAATTACATGAAATTGATTATTATTGTTTGAGCCTCCTACCATCGATTAGGCCAGCGTGAAGGCCATGCATCTAGAAAGCATGGGAATGCATGAACAAAATGACCACCCAAAAAGAACTGGAACAACCAAGAGAAGGGAAGCAAAGAACTCTTGTACACATTGTGAGAAAGAGGGACATGATGAGGAAAGTTGTTGGAATTTGCACCCTAAGTTGAGACTTGAGAGGAATGAAAAAAAGGGGAAGCAAAAGACCACTACCGTCATGCAAGAAAACTAAGATTCTGAATCAGTGGAATATGAGAAGGTCACAGCTGTAGGATTTGCACGAGGTAGACCAATTGACCTGGGGTTTGATTTCAGCGATGAAATGAAGCTTGTAGCCTTTGGGATTGCAATAGGAGGACCCATAGACTTGGGTTCTGATTCAAGTGATGAAACACAAATTTCAATAGACATGGTACCAAATATGAAAAGGACACTCGCTGTGGCACAGCTCCAAGAACTTGAGGAGATCAACCAAAGCATCAAAGAAAATAACACTAAGATAAGGAGGCTTCTACAGGAAGTAAAGGAATAAAAAAAAATGTTACTACATTAGTTTTAAGCTAAGGATGAGGCCTTGGAAAAGTTGCAACATAACCAACCTGAGGTAAAACACAACCCTTAAATTTCATGTACTTTTCATGATGATGAATTCGCCACTTTTGAAAAACATACCAGAGGGATCGGATCGAAACTGCTGAAGAAGATGGGGTATCAAGGAAAGGGCATCGACATCAATGGCCAAGGTAGCATAAACCCCATCAAAGTCGAGGAATTTTTGCGTCATGTAGGACTCAGATACACCAGGAAGGAAGTGCTAGAAAGCTCCAACACAATTAGTGACCAACCAGTGACACATGATAAAATCACTTCCTCACAGTCCAGCAATAGTGAGGGTTCCATGAATACTTATCTAAGGAACACCAATGGAAAGCATTCCAAGATGATACGAAAAATATGGAGGAATAATAATCATCACAACCAATATGAATCCCAGAAACCTGCATGTCAAACACGCCAGGACCAAAGGGCACCCATGCAGAGTCCAGTCCTGGAAGTTAGTCCATAGCAAAATCCACCACAGGGATATGACCCATTTACTTTATTAATTAAAAAATGGTTTTTTTAGAGGTATTAGTGTTATGGCCACAATTTTAAATCATACATTGCAAGTAAATGTAAATGTGATGGTCTGTTTTCCATCACTTCAAAATGCAACGATTATGTTTTGGCCTTTCCTTATGAGTAGTTGTGGTACTGATTGTTTTTATGTAATCCTTGGCCAATGAGTGTGTGCTATAAAATCTTGGAAAGTAAGGGGTTGTTGACTCATGTGTGGTGTGTAAATGATGTACCAGTTTTGCGTGCAGGATATTGAAAGTGTGTGTTGAACGAACAAGTAGTGTGTTGGGTGTGTTAATGCTTTTAGTGGTCCAAAAGCTCCTTAGTGGGGAGGAATGATCCAGGAGGACCATACAGGTCCAAGTACAAGTGGCTTAAGTACAAAGGCTAAAAAATAAAAGTGTCAAAAATTTGGAAAACTTAGTGTCAAGTTGAAGATCTCGTCATCTTGATCGCAATGATGCAAACAGTTCATCAAACCAAGCCCATATACGAAATTTAGAGGCAATTAAATGTTATGCATTGACTTGGTGATGTGGCAGCTTAAGGAGGCGACAAATTTGTAGAAATTCGGCCACCGAATTCCGGCCAACTACGGCCAGATTCCTGGCGAAATTGTCGAACAGTTAAAAACACTCCTTCAGTAATAATTGAGAAGATTTAAAAAAAATGGGTTTGTCAAAATAAAAACAAAAAATATTTAAAAAAAGGCAAGGGAGGGCCATGACCCTCGCCCTTTCTCCAACCATATAATATAAAAACAAATATGTGGTTATGGGCCAGCAGCTATGACCCTGCTAGACCCACCAGACTCACAACATAAGTGTTAATATGGGAGGGGTGCATGCTGTCAACCTCGCCACCCCTACTCACTCTCTATATAGTACAACAGACGATAGATTCGGGGGGCAAGCCGTCGATACGGGTCCAGAACCCCCTCATACATGCTATTAAAATAATGCGCGAGTACGAAAATGGTTATGTTGCCTTTTTATGGAGGGGGCATGGTTTGACCGCCTGACCCCCTCCCTCATATTTTGGATCTCAACCATCATGCCAAGCGAACTTCCTTGGGGAGTCTGCCCACCTTCAATTATAGAAACTTACATTTCAGAAGTGTGCCCAGAATGATCTAGAGTAGAAATTTTACCAAGGCAGAGTGGAACCCTGAGCGCCATGTAGGACGGGGGCGGAACCATGAACTAAGCTCATTTGAAGAGGGCAGAGATTTTTCTGGCATCAGAATCAGACAAATTTTATATGGATTCTATACATCTTAGCGACACAAGTTCAACGATGTTGTCCATTTCTTCATCATAGGTCTCCATTGTTTAGGCACTTTCAGCTATGGAGGTATAAGGGTGTAATTTTGCATTGATGCTTGTACTTTCATTTTATTTTCCACTTAATTAAAGAGGGCCTCCCCACTAATTGAGCAAGTCCTGGAGACATAGTCCCTCCTGGATGAACTTTGATATAAATTTCTTGTCTTCTTTACATGATTTTATGTGCTTCTCTCTTCTTATGTTCATGCCTTTTAAGTTTCATGGTTAAGATGCAATTTTACATGTAATTCTTTAATCCATCTCAAAGCTAAAGATCTTGGATCACCCATTTGTTTAAATCTATTCTTTATACCTATAGATGCTATGTTTGTGACATGTTTGAAGAAATTCCTATCATGGATGGGTGGGGTTGGATGAGTTTTGGTTGATTTGGTTTCTTCCACTTTTTTTTTTTAATGTTATTCACCCTCTCCTGAAGTTATAAGAAGGTTTGGGAAGTGACCTGGTCTTAGGGGCTGAAAATGTGGCACAAATCCTAGAGCTACAGGCACAAAATTTATTGTTTGGGCCTGAACCACTACCTTTCCAAGGCTAGACCGTGGATATAGGGTCTAAAGCTTCTCCCTTTCCCTTAAAATCCTGCAGCTCAACTTCAAAGGGGCTAAAAATTAGTCCTCCCTCAGGGAATAGGGCCTTGGGAGGTTGCGTTACCTCTTGGCAATGCCAATGATGCAATGTAAGGTGTGTTTTTGGTGTTTCTGTCAGTTCCACTTCCTTAAGGTCATCTAGGAGTTTGAATCTCATATTAGTAGCCTCTCGTCACATGTTTACCCTAGTTGGCCAGTTACTTGGATAAATGTGGGAAGAGGGTGTTACAGAGTGGTATCGAAGCATTGTTCAAGTCTTGAAATGATGGGTGGTGTGTGGATGATGCATTTATGTTAGTTTCATGGATGTGTAGTATGCTTGTATTATATATGTGCTTGTTGCATCCATTTGTTTTTGGCCATGTTTGTAGTGGTTTCGCCATGGAATGCCGATGGTGTTGTTGTCAACATGTTTTCATGAGTGTATGACTCGTGATGTGTTGTTCATACATATGTATTGTTCGTGCATGCTTGCTCTAATGTTTCTACATATTTTACATGCATTTCTTGTTTATGTTAGGTCACACACTGGTCATTCTTGTGTGTTGTCTATTTATGCTTTCTTATGTGATTCTATATGTTGAACATGCATTGGTTGTTCATGATTGGTTATACATGTCAAGCAGGTACATATGGTCAAGTTTCCATTGGTTTGGTTGAGGTTGTTATGCATAAGGTCATTGTATGCAATTAGGCCATGATGATGATGTTGATATGTTATGATGCTAATGTGTTGGATGAGATAGAGTAGGAGATGTAGATGATAAACGTGAATTTTGAGCATTGGACCTTAAGGAAAGAGCATATCATCATACATGTTGTATGCTTGGCATCTAGGTATGTGATTCATGGATTGTTATATGCATTAGGGTTACTAATATATATTCTTTTAATTTTATTGTTGTTATGGTTACATACATGATAGATGTTAGTTAATCAATTTAGTTATATGTACATGCATGTGTTAGTCATGCATGGTAGATTTTGGTTGATTAGTGTAGTTATATGCATATGTGTCAGATAGTCATGAGTGATAGTAACATGTGGTTATATTCATTGCTATTTTTGTTCTATGATGAGATAACTTGATGACTATGTTATATGTTTTTTATGAGTATGTTTTAAATTTGAATTTCTATTGTTGTATAGTTAGCTTGATGATTAGGTTATATGTGGTTAATGAACATGATATATAGCTTATTGTTTTATGCTAGTAACTCGAAGATTAGGTTTATTGCATTAAGATCTTGATGTTTTATGTATCATTTTGATTTGGATTTGCCTATGTAGTTAGTTAGGGTTAAGAAATTCAGGTATGATTCGACCTAATTATGATAGTGTGTTGCACTAATCTAGAGTAGTTGTGCATATGTGATTCATATGCATGAATGACGTATGTTTATGAGTCTATGATGCGAACTTCTTAGCTAGTTACTATTATGGATATTATGACCTTATTTAGGTTGAGTTGATGTGTTGTGAATTTATATTATGCTAATCTAGATTGGTTGTGCAGATAAGATAGCCTCCCCTAAGATACATCAAGGTATGAGTTTTCTTATGTCGTGTACCTGATGCTTAATTGTTTGATTATGTCATCCATTTGATGTTTGAGTGATTTGGTGTCTATTACATCATTTAGTTGATGTATTTAGCATGGTATGTTTGCAATTTTTTTGAATTTTGGATTAGTTGCATGATGTGAGTATGTGTTTATAAGGTTCCATGAGGAAACAATCTTGTTTTAACATGGTTTTACTAACACGTATGGGTTAAGATAGTTGATATGTACTTGAGTGCAAGAAGGTGATAGTTGTAATTTTATGTATTATGACCGATGAATGTGAGTTGATTATGGATTATGACATGGTTGTTATTCTTGGTAAAAGTTGATTTCGAATTGATATATATATTGTCTTGATGTTTGGTACATATGCCTGACATGTTTGTTTAGCTACAGGTCAGTGTGCTTGGCACAACAAGGTAAGGTAACTAGCATATTGTTATTATTATTTATGCACTGACAATTATGTGTTGATGACAATATGATGGAGGGGATCGCATGGAAAAGAGATTTCCATGAAATATTGAAGAAGACTGCGATTGAGCTTTCCTTCAGAAGCACCTAGAACCATGGGGATTGATTCATGGTGTCTGTTGTCAGTCTTATGATTTTGGTACTTTGCAATTTTTTGAGCTTGATTTATGGTCTTGTTTATGTCTAGTGGATAGCTATGCCACTTTAGTTGTGGTGTTGTATCGCTATTGATTTTCATGGTTTTATTCTTGTTATTTCTTGTTCTTGTCCTTGCCTTTTATGTTTTGGGAATATTGGGAATTGGTTGGGTCCATTGTGGTAAATGGATGGTGGCACGATAGTCATGAGAAAGGTAAAGAAAATGGATCTGAGATATCAGATGCCTTGGCTATGTTTGGAATTGTTGTTCTCAACATTGTGCATATTGTGCGAAGGAGGTTCTCTTAACCTAGACCTTATGATATCTAGCGATTGTGTTATGATCATGATTATGTCGATGTTTATATATGTATATATGTATGTATGAATGTATGTATGTATGTATTTATGTCATTTCTTGAGAGGGTCGTCATGGATCTTGATGGTTTTATGTTGATGGTTTATATGTATATATGTATGTATGTATGGTGTTTTTTGACAGAATGATGATTGTTTTATGCTAATGATTATATATATGTATGTATCTATGTCATTGTATGACAGGGTTTTCAAGGATCATTCTTGTGGAGGAATGATTTCTTATGCAGGTGAATGGCATGAAGAGGTTCCTAGCTATGAGGAATCAAGTGGCAGAGTAGCCTTGACAGATATATGACGTCAGTATCATGTGAATATGATTTAATGTTATATGCATTTACTATGCCTATGTTTATGTTATGGACAAGTAATGCTAAGGGGTACATCATTGAAGTGAAAGTAGTGTGATCTCCTGCATGCTAGGATAGAAATGGATAGTGGAAAGGCACTAGAAGCATAATTTCTTATGAGTTTAGTGTATGGTCTATGGATGTACAATGCTATTGTTGTGTATATTTTGTACATGTTGTATATTGAATGATTGTACCTATGGCGATTTGTAATTTTTCATATGTAGTATTGTGTACATATGATGTTGTATGCATGTTGTATATATGATGTTGCATATGGAGTGCCATGTATAGATGGTGCTATGTACATGTTTGATATGCCGTGTTTTGTGCATATGGTGATGTGTGCATGTTGGATATGCGGTGTTGTGTACATGTGGTGCTATGTACATTTTTAATATGTAAGTGTTATGTACCTATGGTGTTGTGTGCATGATGTAGTATGGTGTTATGTGCATTTGGCATTGTGTGCATGATTTTACACATGTTGTTGTGTGCATGTGGTGCTGTGAATAGGTTGTACATGTGGCATTGTGTGCAGGCGGTGTCATGTACATGTCGTGCATATGGTTCTATGTACATATGGTGTCGTGTACATGTCATGCATGTGGTGTTGTGTACATGTGGTATTGTGTACACATTGTACAGGTGTTTGTTGTACATTTGGCATTGTGTACACGTTGTGCAAGTAGTGTGTGTAGATGTGATATTGTTTATAAGTTGTGTATATGGTACTAGTATACATGTGGTATTGTGTGCATGTCGTACATGTGTTCGAGCATGCAGTACTATGTACGTGCATGATGTAATCATGGTATTACAGTGTGTGTATTTTTTGTGTTGCACTCTTTGTATGCATATGTATATGTATATGTATAAGTATGCGTTATGTTGTGTGCCAGATGTAAGTGTATGTATTGTGTTTTATTGTACACTGGGTGTAGGTGTATGTGTAGTATGTTGATGTAGGTATGTATTGTGTTGTGGATGTATGTGTATTTATTGTGTTTGTTGTACATCAGGTGTAAGTGTATGTGTTGTGTTGTACACCAAATGTAGGTGTATGTATGGTGTTGTGTTGTACACCAATTGTAGGTGTATGTATTGTATGGTGTTGTACGTCATGTGTAGATTTATGTGTGATGGTGTACATTATGAGTATGTGTAGATAGTTGAAGAGAATTAACTAGTGCTTGCCGGGCATGGAAACCGATCTGATGTGTGTACAGAAAGATAAAAGGTAGTAGTACGAACCGAAGGAGAATAAGTATCAGTGTTTATTTCAATCTTGTTATGCATGTGATATGTGATTCTGAATTATGATGATTGCATGTTGTTACAGGTCAATTTGGGCATCATCCCCCAAGACCTGGTCAAATTGGGCATCATTCCCCAAGACCGATGATGTTGAGATTCAACAAGATGATGAGCTTAGTGAAAAGAGTCACCTTCACTAAGTGGGCCTACAAGCTATTTTTGGTGCAAGTCTATTTTTATACATGGTGATCATATTTTAGAAGTTGGAGGATGCTATTTGTGGATGGTTGATCAAGTTGGAAAAATAGATGAAATTCTATTTTTAGAATATGGGGCGACGCCTATTTATAGATCGTCGATCTAAAAATAGATGCATGTCGATTATTATTAGCTCTTAATAATAATCAGACACTAAACAAAAATTTATTCTCTTGGAGCACTTTGTTTCAGTGCACAGATGTGGTAGATCAGTGGACTCAGGGAATTACGCAATTCCCAACGGTTTACTAGAGTTCATGCATGGAGGATTTAGTTAGAACTTAAGTGGCAGAGTTGGAAGAGTAGTTTATGGAGTTGTATTTAGTTTAACTCAGTTAGACTCAGTTGAGCTAGTTGTATCTAGTCTAACTGAATGATACACTAGTGAGAGAGGAGTGAATTAATTCGCAAATAATAACTCATTAATCAATTGAACAATACAACAGTTAACTACAATGCATGGCAGTTCTAGTGGAGACCCAGTGGAGAGATAGGTGAAAGGGAAATATGGACTATCTGTTGTGACTATAGTGATGCATTGATTGCATCACACACACATTGGAGTTTCCAATGAGGATTACATAGTCAAGGCAAGAGTAATTTGAATTCATTCAGAGCTATTCTTCAGCAGGGATTGCGCAGTAGAGGCAGGCTAGCAAGGGGCAGAGATCAATGCATGGATTTGCAAGATTGTCCCTGATTAGTGTATGACGATTGTACTGTAATGAGAGCTTGATAAGATTTGTATGAGGATTTTCATATGATTCCATGATGCATAATCTATAGTTGGAGTTTTCAGCTTCAGGCTTTCTCGGTTAAAAACAACTGTGTTATGTGCAATTGTTTTTATTTATGCTTCACATGTGTGTGAAATTAATTTTCTGCAATAGATTAACAGTGGAATGATTCTGTATCTTGCAAGAACTTAAATATTGTGAGATCAGGGGAATCTAGGACATATTCATGCTTAATGTATATAATTTATACATGGTATTAGAGCATTGTTAATTGAATATTGCAATTGTGGAGTGAGTTTGTGCTGGTGGACAATTCAAATTTTATACAGAAGATTCTTGGTGCAGAAGTTGAGTATACATTGAAATGGCTTTCAATGGATTGCGATTGGAGTATGCCCTTGATGGGAGCTTGAATTACATAGCCTGGAAGGACAGGATGGAGGCGGTACTAGAGGATAATGGGCTGAAGGAGTTCATCGATAGTGATGTTCCTAAGCCTGGATCTAGCGATGTTGCATTACTTGATGCATGGCAAAAGAAGACAGCAAAGATGAGAAGAATTATGTTGGAAGGTGTGAAGCACCATATTGTGTCCAACCTTCACAGGAGAGCCACTTCATTCTTAATGTCAAAGGATTTGACAGATTTTTTCCAAAGCCGAAGTGACCAGAGGAAGTTGGCGCTTAAAGACAAGCTTAGAAAAATAAAAATGGAGAAGGGCGATAGTATTCCAAAATACCTCACGAATTTTGTCCACTGCAAGGATGAACTGGGAAGTGTGGGGGTTACTGTTGATTAATAATAATTGCTGAGCTTGGCTCTCCTTGGGCTTCCTAAGAGTTGGCATAGCTACGAAGACTCTGTCAATGGATGGGAGAAACTGCCGAGATGGGAGTGACTTTGGTCAGATCTTGTGCAGGAGGAGATAAGTTGGGGTACCAGGGATGGCTCTTCATCGAAGAATGAAGATGAAGAGAATTGTGCTTTGGCTGCCAAAGCAAGGAAAGGGAAAGGGAAGAAATTTCCTTCAAAATCCAAAGCTAAAGGCAAGAAGTAGGATTTTTCCAAAGTGAAGTGTTTTCACTGTCACAAACATGGGCCTTTCGCCACTAACTGTCCACAAAAGAAGAAAAACAAGAAGGTTGCTGGAGCTGCAGCTAGAGAGGCCTTAGCCTTGAAATTTGAACTTTATTTCTCTTTGATCACATGCTTGGTTTCAAGTTGTATGGGATCGGTGTGGTATCTTGATATTGGTGTGTCTTTCCATATGACGGGAGACAAGGAGTTGTTTAGTGACTTGGAGGAGAAGGACCTCCAGATGCATATAGAGATGGGAGACGATGGTTGGTACAGTGGGACTGGCATTGGGACCATTACCTATGATATGGAGTCTAATAATCCATTCTTATTGAAGAATGTTATGCATGTTCCAGGTCTGAAGAAGAACTTGTTCTCGGTCGCAATGCTAGAAGACAAAGGTTATGATGTTGTTTTCAGTGAGGGAAAAGCCTTCCTTTGACATAAAACAACAGGTCAAACCAAGAAGATATGGGTTCAAATTAATAATCTCTACAAGTTGGAGGTAGATGGCTACGGTGAAATGGTGGGCAAAGCAGAAGAAGTGGTGAGCCGGGGTGAGGGTGAATTATGGCATAGGAGATTGGGCCATCTTCACCATGGTGCTTTGAATATTTTGCAGAAGATTTCTACTGGAATTCCCAAGGGTACTCTTGCGCAGTCAGATCAGTGCAAGGGATTTACTATAGGTGAGTTTTTGAAGACCACCTTTCATGAGAAGGAGAATTGTGCTTTGGTGATCCTGGACAGAATTCACATAGACGTGTGTGGACCTTTCTTGGTTGCTTCAATAGAAAAACACAGGTATTATGTTATATTTGTTGATGACTATTCTTGTAGATGTTGGATATTCCTCATGCAGAAGAAGAGTGAAACATTCTCAAAGTTTTGTGAGTTCAAAGCATTGGTGGAGGAGTCATGGAAGCAAGTGAAAGATCTACAAAGCGATAATGGTGGTGAATACATCTCGGGAAAATTCAAATAATTCTGTAGAAAAGAAGGAATTCGAAGAGAACTCATAATGCCTCATAATCCACAGCAAAATGGGGTTGCAGAGAGAAATAATAGAATGATCGTGGGTGTTTCACAAGCGATGCTGCATGACCAGGGCCTACCGATGTACTTGTGGGCGGAAGCATGCAACACTGCGGTTTATGTGCAAAACTATTGTCCTCATAGAGTACTTGGCATGAGAACACCTGAAGAAGCTTTTACTGGTAAGAAGTCTGATATTTCTCATTGGAATATTTTTGGCTCATCTGTTTACACTCATGTGACAAAGGACGCTAGGAAGAAGCTATAGCCGACCGCAGAAGTTGGGATATTTGTGGGGTACACAAAAACACCCCATAATTATCATGTGTATTTTCCAGACATTCGAATGACTATTGTCCGACGAGATATAAAATTGAATGAGCTGAAAGCCATGAAGTTGTCGCTTGAGAGGGAGCTACACTTGTATGTAGAGGAGGAACTTCTTGTTCCCAAATATGAGCCTCTAGATGTGGATCAAAAACAAGAGGATGTTCATGGAGTGGAGGAGTCCACTCATGCAAAACCAAACATCAGACAAGGCAGAAAGCGTACCACAGAAGCTGAGAGACTGAAGCTTGATGCGACACAGAATGTAGGAGTCCCTACATCACAGTGTAGACAGAGACAGTCACCTGACCGATTTATTGGATACATGGATCTTATGAGAAAGTGTATCGTGACAGAGCCATCTTCTTTTGAGGAAGCAGTGCAAGAGCCCACATGGGTAGATGCCATGGTGGAGGAGTATGACTCCATTGTCAGAAACAATGCTTGGGAGATTTCTCCAAGGCCGGTGGGAAAATCAGTTGTAGGATCAAGATGGATCTACAAGGTAAATAAAGCTTCTGATGGGAGCGTTGAGAAGTATAAGGCAAGATTCGTTACTCGGGGCTTCTCTCAGATCGAGGGGATTGAATATGAAGAAACCTTTGCACCTGTCGCATGGTATTCTTCCATACGGACCATCCTTACTCTCTCAGTGCAGATGGGTTGGCACATTCATCAGATGGATGTGAAGACTGCGTTCCTTAATGGGATCATTGAGGAAGAGGTGTACATTGAGCATCCTGAAGGATTTGCATCTTCAACAACGAGTCACATGTGTGCAGGCTCAAAAGAGCGTTGTATGGGCTGAAACAAGCACCACATGCTTGGTACACTCGGATCGATAGCTATTTCACTGGACTTGGCTTCATCAAGAGTGAGGCAGATGCAAACCTATACCAGATTGTCGTAGAGGGTAAGATTTTAATCATTTTTCTTTATATTGATGATTTAATACTAACGGGTGATGAGTAGTTGATACACTCATGCAAGGAAGATCTTGCAAAGGAGTTTGAGATGAAGGATTTGGGCCTCCTTCATTATTTCCTTGGATTGGAAATATGGCAATGGGAAGGTGACCTGTTTGTGTCTTAAGGCAAGTATGCCTGGGAGATACTGGAGAAGTTTCACATGCAAGGCTACAAGCCTATCGACACTCATCTTCCAAGAAATTGGAAGAAAGAGGATGCTACATCGGCAGAGGTAGTGGATGCCACTGTTTAGCGATAGTTGGTGAGTTCAATCATGTATTTAGTCAATTCAAGATCGGACATATGCTATGCAGTGAACCAGCTTTCACAAGAGACGGTTAAGCCTACCAAGCTGTTTTGGAAGGCAGGCAAGCATGTCCTGAGATATCTCAGGGGCACATCTGAGTATGGTTTATGGTACAGACAGATGGATGAGGTGAAGTTGCATGGCTTCACGGATGCATATTGGGAAGGAAGCCCAACAGACAGAAAGAGCACATCAGGAGGGATTTTTAGCATTGGATCTACGGCAGTTTCTTGGTATAGCAGGAAACAATGATCCATGGCACTCAATTCAGCAGAAGTAGAATACATGGCAGCAATTCAAGCTGCATGTGAGGCTATCTGGATGAGGAAGATTCTGGTTGGTTTGTTTAGTTCACATTTAGATCCCACAGTGATACATTGTGATAATCAGAGTTGCATTAAACTCTTATTTAATCTTGTGTTTCATGATAGATCTAAACATATTGATATTTGGTATCATCATATCAGAGATTGTGTGTAGCCGAAGATCATGTTGCTTCAGTACATTCCTACGGAGGATCTAGATGCAAATATTCTGAAGAAAGCGCTCACCAGGAGAAAATTCGAATACCATAGAGGCAGGATCGGGGTGAAAGATAATCCCTATCTTGTTCAGAGGGAGTGTTGAGATTCAACAAGATGATGAGCTTAGTGAAAAGAGTTTCCTTCACTAAGTGGGCCCGCAAGCTATTTTTGGCGTAAGTATATTTTTAGACTATGTATATTTTTAGACATGGTGATCATATTTCAGAAGTTGCAGGATGCTATTTGTGGATGGGTTATCAAGTTGGAAAAATAGATGAAATTATATTTTTATAATATTGGGCAAAGTATATTTATAGATCGTCGATCTAAAAATATATGCATGTCGATTATTATTAGCTCTTAATAATAATCAGACACTAAACAACAACTTATTCTCTTGGAGCACTTTGTTTCAGTGCACAGATGTGGTAGATCATTGGACTTAGGGAATTACGCAATTCCCAAGGGTTTACTGGAGTTCATGCATGGAGGATTCAGTTAGAACTCAAGTGGCAGAGTTATGATAGAGTTGGAAGAGTAGCTTATGGAGTTATGTTTAGTTTAACTCAGTTAGACTCAGTTGAGCTAGTTGTATCTAGTCTAACTGAATGATACACTAGTGAGAGTGGAGTGAATTAATTAGTTAATTAATTCACAAATAATAAATCATTAATCAACTAAACAATACAATATTTAACTACAGTGCATGGTAGTTCTAGTGGAGACCCAGTGGAGAGATAGGTGAAAGGGAAATATGGACTATCAGTTGTGACTATAGTGATGCATTGATTGCATCACACACACATTGGAGTTGCCAATGAGGATTGCGCAGTAAAGTCAAGAGTAATTCGAGTTCATTTAGAGCTATTCTTTAGCAAGGATTGCATAGTGGAGGCAGGCTAGTAGGGGGTAGAGATCAGTGCATGGATTTACAAGATTGTTCCTGATTAGTGTATGACGATTGTACTGTACTGAGAGCTTGATAAGATTTGTATGATTATTGTCATATTATTACATGATACATAATATATAGTTTGGGTTTTCAGCTTCAAGATTTCCCGGTTAAAAATAGCTATGTTATGTGCGATTGTTTTTATTTATGATTCACACATGTGTGCAATTAATTTTCCACAATAGATTAACAATGGAATGATTCTGTATCTTGCAAGAAGTTAAATATTGTGAGATCAAGGGAATCTAGGACATATGCATGCTTAATGTATATAATTTCTACAGATGAATAGGGTCTATCATCCCCTTAATTCAGTTTCTATATGCCCTAAGTGAATACATTCCTTTGATAGCTTCAATTATGAGATTTCCAAGGTTTGAAGTATATATTATATGACCCATTAACTCATCAATGCCCCTTTACATGAGCCTAACTATGTTGTAGTGCACTTACCTCCATGTAAAGGTTCACTTCCTCACACTCAAGGGTGCGTTGGTCTCCTGGGAGTGAAATCATCATTGTTCCGGGAATATCCACATGTTTAGTTCTTTCTAGAAGAGCTCATAGGTGTCATATTTCTAATACAAGTGTTCATCCATCACCTATAAACTTGGAAACATGTCTCAACTATTATTACAAAGCCATTCAATTCCATCTATTGAGAAAATACCTTCAATTTCCCTATAAATTGAGCACTCAACTAAGTGCTAGGGAGGAAGAATTTTGGGTAATGTTATGTTGTTGGATTCTCAATTGATGAGACCTAGAAGTACTGGTATGCTGTTGAGATGATGCTTGGTGTGATGAGGATGGAATGAAGTTGTATCAGATTGACAATGAATCCATCTATTGGTTGTAATCTTCTCCTCCTACTTTCTTAGTAAAGATATATGTTCATTTTCTCTTATGTATGATTAGATATTGTGAATTTCAGTCTTAATTGTGTATGTATTATCAGATATAATCGGTTTGATTTGGTTAATACAAGTAGATATTTGTATATTTGTATGTTGTTTTCTATTCTCTGCCTTTGATTACAGGAATCAATCTAGCGACTTTAATTTGATTGACAGTGACAACAATAGCGTCAGAAGGAGAAGGAGAGGGAAAGGATCACCTGTAGGTTTCTTTCCTTTCTATCTATCTATTTGTCATACATTTTTCTTTGTTTTCAGTTTCAACCAATTTCTTGCTATATTCTCAGATGTCTATTTTCTCTTAGAGACTAGTAAACATTCCTTGTTCTTCCTCCTTTTAAAATTTATTTGTTCAATGTTTCATTATTTGTTTTCTTTATCATTGTAAAATCAAATTGAAAGTAGTTAAATTTTGCATTAGATCAATTATGTGTTCAAAAATGAAATTGTTTTTTCTTTCCTCATTTCCTGTAGGAAAATTGTAGTTTCATTCTTCATTTTCCTAAGAGAAATTGTTGTTTAATTCCTAGTTTCTCAAAATAAAACATTTGTTTGATTTATTTGTGCATTTAGTTTTGTTTTACTCATTCAAATTAAATGGAGTTGAAAAGAAAAACATGCATGTGAATCTAGAGAATTGTGTGTTTTGCGTAGGAACAGGTTAGGGAAATTTGCATTTAGTTTGTGCTCTTTGTTGTATGCTCAAAATCTGATTGCTCTTTCTCGTTAGTAGCTAGTATTTTCTTTGAAAGACTGAATTGAAAAGTTTTCTTCTCATTTAGTTTGCCTTTTAGGAATTTACCATTACATCACGCGGTGAACCTCAAAGATAAAATTTAAAACAAGATCAACATAAAATTGACCTCAATCAACCTAAGAAAGCATTGTAACGATAACACTTAGAATGTCTAGGCTAGAGACGTGTTCCAGTGTCATTAAACATAGCTAATGTTGCTAACTTTTCTACGATACATTCCAAGTGTGAAATCCCACTCCTTGTACGTAAGTATATCAGAGCTCGTCCACATACCTTTGGGTATATAGGGCGGTGTTATACTATAAAAAGTATAAGGGGGTGCTCTCACTATGCGATTTCGCATTAGACAACGCTAATACAGGCTTGGGCCTCCACATACCTTTGGGTATATTTGGGAGGAAAACTTTAGGTTTCTTTCCATCCATAGGTAACCGAGTCAGTCGCCTTGTAACTTGTATGCACTGAACACAACATTCAGGGAGATTTCTTGCCTGTACTTCTTGGTTCGCTAGGAGGTATTCTGTAGTTCACAATTACTTGGTAAACATTTTTCCTAGTATAACCATTTTATTTGATTGTTGTTTTTGTACTAAAATCAATTAGTTATCGTCGAAGAAAAACATCCCTTTTGATGCAGGAGCATCAAACCATAATTGAAATTCAATGCTTCGAAGGGTGAAACGTAGACAACCATTTGTAAAAGTGGCAAATTTCCATGGATCAGAGCTAAAATGATGGAAGCAATAAGTATATAAAAGATTTGAATTACTGTAATTATCTGCCATATAATCAAATTGAGAGAGTTTAGGGGTTATTTGAGCGATTTGTGGGAGAAAAACTCATGGATATTAGATGATCCACTCCTTTGTAATTTCATTATAAATGAGTCTGTATTGTGTGATGATAAGGTGGAAAGTACGCAATGTAGCTGCAGGGATTTTGTTTGATTCCGGTGATAGTGGCCTTAGCCTATAACTCGAGTTCAGTGAAGTAATGAGATGTGCATGTTTTTATACATCCAAGATTAATATAGATTTTTTAGTGTCTGTGTGTTGTTTAATCTTGCTTCTTATATATATATATATATATATATATATATATATATATATATATATATATATATATATATATATATATATATATATATCCTTCTTATTTGAACCCTTTTAATTGATAAGTTGTGTGAGTGAGAGTGAGGGAGGAAGTTCCTATGAACTTCATTGTAGAACAAGTTTGGCAGAACAGGCGTATTCAGGCACAATTCTATTGATAAACAACAAGTTGTGTGCAAGTGAAACAAACAGTGAGATTAAGTTAGAGAAGAACAACGATATACAGAAAATGAATGAGTGCACATCGCGCATCGACGACGTTTGGGGTTATTATTAAGACTTCGCACGATAAAGTATTTTGGTTGTGATGTGATGCGAGAGGAGCCACGTGTTGGTGGGGTCTATGCACATATCGCATGGTTCATGAGATAAGGGGAGAAACTACTGATGAAAGGATAAGTTCACGAGATGCCAAAGTGCGGTAAGCTGTGGATGTTACAATTTTGCGA
This sequence comes from Pinus albicaulis, assembly GCA_034641835.2. Classification (NCBI taxonomy): domain Eukaryota; kingdom Viridiplantae; phylum Streptophyta; class Pinopsida; order Pinales; family Pinaceae; genus Pinus; species Pinus albicaulis. The sequence continues at coordinate 1,083,331,071 of CM076577.1, read as the reverse complement.
TGCAACATCATCATCGCAACTTCGCATCGACCTTATTATATGTTTGATGTTAACGCTAATTGTTATATATTGCGACAAGCGATGTTGTAAAAATCCCAAATTGCGATATGCTTTGGGAGCTATATGCGAAGTGTTAAGATTGCTGATTTCGATAAGTTTAAAACTTGCGCTATTGTAATCCACTACGAGTAAGGGATTATTATGTGGACCCATTAACCATAGGCCCACAGTATATTATGTTAATTGCAGTTTCGTGCTGCATCAAGTGGTATCATAGCCGGGACATATTTCCTGCGAGAAGAAGATTCTGAGTGCAAAAGGAGGTATAGATTGTTGAATATCGGTAAGCTTGTGGTCTATATATTGTTATGCAAATAGCAATAGAAGAAGGTGAGAATATTTGCAGCAGCCTAGAGCAAGGAGTTGCTCAGAATAATGGCTCCAGAGGAGAGAACCAAAGAAAGTGCCGAAAGACTGAGCTCAGAGGAGAGAAGCTTGGTGAGTTATCGTGTAGTAGGGAGGAATTGCTACTACAAAGGTTTTTTTTGCAGCTCACGAATGTTGTTACGGAAATATCACAAAGGAAATTCCATAGAGGATGTGGGTAGAATTGCTAAAAAGGAAGATTTGGTAATGATAGCAAGCAACAGACTTGTTACAGAGATGAAGAAGGCATATGAGCAGGAGGTCATTAAAATTTTGTACCTTAGGAGTCTAATGGAGGAGCATTGTACCATAATTGAAATTCAACACTGCGAAGGGTGAAACGTGGACAACCGTTTGTAAAAGTGTCAAAATTCCATGAAACAAAGCTAAAATGATGGAAGCAATAAGTTTCTAAAAGATTTGAATTATAGTAATTATTTTCCATGTAATCAAACAGAGAGAGTTCAGGGGTTAGTTGAGCGATTTGTGGGAGAAAAAATCGTGGATCTTAGATGATCCAATCCTTTATAATTTCTCTATAAACGAGTCTGTATTGTATGATGATAAGGTGGAGAGTACGCAATGTAACCACAAGGCTTTAGTGTGATTCAGGTTGTAGTGGCCTTAGCCTGTAACTCGAGTTCAGTGAAGTAATGAAATGTGTGTTTTTATACATCCTGGATTAATCTGGATTTTGTAGTGTCTGTATGCTGTTTAATCTTGATTATTATATATATATATATATATATATATATATACATATATATATATATATATATATATATATATATATATATATATATATATATATATATATATATATATATATATATATATATATATATATATATATATATCCTTCTTATTTCAACCCTTTTAATTGATAAGTTGTGTGAGTAAGACTGAGGGACGAAGTTCCTATGAACTTCGTTGTAGACTACGTATGGAAGAATCGGTGTATTGAGACGCAATTCTATTGATAAACAAGAAGTTGCGTGCAAGTGAAACGGATAGTGAGATTAAGTTAGAAAAGAACGACGAGAGATGGAAAACGAATGAGCTCACATTGCGCATCGACGACGTTTATGGTTATTATTAAGACTTCACACAATAAAGTATTTTGGTTACGATGTGATGTGAGAGGAGCCACATGTCGGCGGGGTTTATGCGCATATCGGATGGCGCATGAGATAAGGGGAGTAGCTACCGGCGAAAGGATAAGTCCATGAAATGCTGATGTGCGATAAGCCGTGAATGTTGTGATGTTGTAATGTTGCGATGCAACATCGTCATCGCAACTTCGCATCAGCCTTATTATATGTTTTACGTTAACGTTAATTTTTATATATTGCGACATGTGATGTCGTAAAAGTCCCAAATTGCGATATGGTTTGGGCGTTGTCTACAAAGTGTTAAGATTTCCGATTGCGATAAGTTTAAAACCTGTGCTACTGTAATCCTCTGCAAGTGATTACTATGTGGGCACATAACCCACAAGTCCACGGTATATTATGTTAATTGCAATTTTGGCTACATCACCTTTCCCCGTCATTCGCGTAGAATAGCACTTAAACCACTTTTACCACCAAAAGCCATTTCTGGTTGGTGAAGACGACCTCATTCTACAGAAACCAGTACCATTAGTACCTATGGTGTGTCATCTTCATCACATCTACCAAAGTTGTCTCAAGTCGTTTCTACACATCGTGGTTTTAGAGTGTTCACAGCACACTATCCATCCAATCAATAAAACCATACTTATTATAGAAATTTAAATCAAAAAATATTAATATGTATAATTTTTTTAAAGTAATAATAAAATGTTAATAAATAATAATAATAAAATAAAATATTTTAAGATAATTCATATATAAAATATTTTAATAAATAAACCCAATAAAAAGAGAAGAAAAAGGAAATCATTTAAATGAACTAGAAAAAGGAAATCATTTTTTATTATTCTCATTCTTTATAAATTTAGCGTGAATAAATTTTAAATTAATATATAGAATTATATTCGAATTAAATATTAATAATTTTTTAATTAATATATATTCCCCCCACACATATATATATATATATATTAAATATTTATATTTTGGTACAGATGTTTTCATAGATAATTAATTAATGTGGATAAAGATTTGTAGTGATCAATGATTTGGGACGTTTCTACTGAACTTTTTACTCGATCTGCTTGTGTCCTAAGAATAATGAATTGTGGATCCCATCTGTCCGAAACGAAAAAGGAGCCCACCACAGTAAAGTGAGGGCGTGCTCTCAATTCCATAAAATCTATCCCCGATCGCACGTATTCGTCGTTCACAGCCAATTTTGCTTAACAGCTCTCCGACGGTCGTCTTCGCGCATGCAAGGCTTATCCCATTCCTATAGAGCCCTTCAGGAAGCGGCGGTTCAGTTTTCGTGCTGGCATTGCCTTGCCCTAAAGTTTAAAATGTTCTAAGAAAATAAAAATAAAATGTTAATAATAATAAAATGCTTTAATACTGAAAATAGAAATAGAATAAGCAATTGAATGTAAAATTTTTAATTATTTTAATAAAATATAGATATCTAACTCAATCAATTTTTAATAAAAAATAATGCAATCTTTAAAAATATTAATAATAATCATAATTAAATTTAATGTGAGTTACAGATAAAATATTTCAATATTAGAAATTAAGTAATATTAATAACAAAACAATAATTAATATTGATAAGGTTCATAAATAAATTATTTGGATGGCCATATTGAGTAAAATGTTTCAATCTCAACTTGATATATATTATATATAGTATAAAAAAAATGAAAATAATAAATTTTTATGATCGAAACATTTCAAGTAATCTTGTTATTCTACATTTTTTTTTATCAATTTTGTCTAAAATCTAACAATGATTTGTTAGGATTGTAAGTTTAAGTTCTATATCCACACAATTCAAATGTTCATTAAATTTTAGGATCATTAAATCCAATTATACATTCGAAAATATATTTTATATAATATAAATTATATATATAAAATCTATTCAAATATAACATTTTTTTTATTTCCAAAAGATTTTCATCTTTAAAAAATTGATATTTAAAAAATAAATGTTTTAAATGTTTTCACATGTTTGTAGATTAGTTGGTTAATAGAATTATTCTACATTATTATCTTTCTGGTAATTCATTCGCTTTAAAATTTAGCTGTGACCAATGACTTAAAAAAAAAAAAAATCAATTGTGAAGAATGGTTGTTAAGCACACTATTTTGTCTTTTTATTTGGGAAATGTGATGAATGATTACAATTTTTTCTTTTAAATTTTTATTGGTAAATATTTATTAAGTTTGATTCAAATATTATAATTTGTATAATATTATTATTTTTAAATTTCAAAATTTGTATAATATTTCATAATATTGTTATTTTCAATTAGGATTGCGAATGATTTCAATTTAAACTAAAAAATATTTTTATCTTGCAAATAAGACAAAGATGTCAAATTAAATTAAATATGTTAGATATATGAGGGAATGATTTATTATTTAATTGGTAAATAATAATTAATAAATCTTTTGTAATATTCAACACTTGACATCATAAAAAATAAATCCTTATAATGTTTTACTCCTACTTAATCCTAATCACATCTAACACTTATCAACAAAACACATTTTTATTTGCCACTATACACATTTATATTGACATAGTTTCTTTTACATTATACACACAATAATTTCAACTTAATAATGAACCCTGTGATACTATTCAGATAGATCGACCTTTCTTTGCATAAGGATTAAATTTATATGGTTATTAATACGCATTATTCTAAGGTTAATTCTTGTCTCGGGTCTCTCAAGGCATCTGTTAGATGGTTTAATCCGACTTAAATGATCACCAGTACCATAACACCTGGCAACCCAATCTCGCTTATAGGTTATCTACCCTACACAGTAAATCTTGTATTGTTTTAATGCTAATCAATGTGAAATTATCGTAAAAACCACTGCGGAGCTGGCATCGACCTTAAGGTGGACATATGTTAATCTCCTCCGCCATCGACCAGCTCATTCGAAATCTGACGGTGGGATGGGTTTAGGGTTTTCGATAACGACCTCCCACCCTAACCACTTCCCTGTCAATTCGAGCAATCTCTCCCATCGCTCCACGGAAGATGGTTACCACCTCTATGGAAAAACCCCTCCAAGGTTTCTATGGCGTTGTAGAGTTTCGACCTCCGGTTGCAGGGTAATTCTCCTTAGTTATTGTAGTTCCTGAGATAGCAATTATTGTTTTAAGATATTTTATTCTTCGTTCAGACTCTGCACCGCTTCATAGTTATAGTCCCTAGTGTTAACTGTTTCAATTGAATTCTTATATTCTGAGTTGTTTATGTTAGGACCACTATAATACCCATGAAGATTTCTGCGGTTGAGTACTCCACCCTTCCTCCACGCGGCTTCCGGAGGATTCCAAGGTGAAGATCTTCTATTATCTCTTTAATCATTTTGTTTTCAGGTTTCTGGTTATTAAATAATTAAGTTTTGGCTACATTCTTCCAATGGCTACACTTGCAGGTTGCTTTTGCATGTTGCAGCGTCAAACCCTTAAGGTGAGTTCCTTATCTAATTTATAAATTTGGTCTTTTAACCTTCCAGCTTGAAACTAGTTATTTATCCTTACCCTCTTGAATGATTGCAGGTAAGCTCGTGGTTTGACACAGTGACGTTTGTGTCTCCTTTAGAGCTCGGTTGTGGAAATATTCTAACTTTTCTTCACTGGCACTGCCAGGTACCATACTTGTTGTAAGGTTCTTGGTTACCAACGTATATAATGTTGCAGAAGAACTTTGTCCTGCTATGGATTTATTTAGTCTTAGCTTGTAATATTTAAGAATGTAACCCTCGTTCTTGGACAGAACCTTCAACTGGTACTCGAGGGGGTTTATATGTTTTAGAATGTCTTAGTTTCCTCCCATGCTGGGATACTCATACTTGAACATGTTTATTCTAGGCTTCGGACTATAAATTACAGTTTTTCCCAAATCATATTTTGTGACAGCCTTATTAACCTTAACTAATGTTGACTAGTTAAAAACAATTTTCTTAGTTTCTTTTATCTGGTAATAAAAACTTGAAAATTACTGTTAAGTTAGAAAAACTATTTTAGTTATTGATTTATTAATTAAAAGCAGTTAATCAAAATTAAAAGAAGAAAACATTTAATATGAAATAGGCATAAAGATGATGGTAAGAAATGTTTCCAAGAATAGGAGGTGGTTGGGGAACAGTTGGAAATAGTTACCTACTTCTCTGAGGATAAAGTTGAATCCTAGGAGAGGAGTAGGGGTTCTGTGTAAAAAATGGTAAAGGGGAATATTTTCTAGAGCTGGTGGTGATCAGTTGAAAATAACTCACAGCAACCCTTATAAAGCCAAAGATTTCCGAGTTTGACTGGATTGGCCATCCAGAGGTCATAGCAGAAAGAGTAAATCTCTTCCATTGTTAACCCATGGCACTGTCCAGATTCTGGAGCTAGGGGGAAAGTGGAGGACATAATAGCCTCCCTTGATGGCTGGGAGGACCACAGCTTGAATCTATTAATTCAGATAAGTATCTACTATGTAATTTAGTAATTTAATACTATTTTGAAAGGCTGTTTACAGTACAGTAGATGGGTATTATACTGCATTATTATTAAATATATGTAAAGTATGTAAATGCATGAACAGAAGATGAAATATGAATTATGGTATTACTTTCTTCCTGTTATAAAATAGGACAAAATAATTTAATAATAATATTAAATCTTTTCCTGTTGTCAATATTCTTCTGTGGCATGAGAAAGACAATAGATTGTCATAGCAACTGATAATAACATGAATGTAGAGTAATGATATAAAATAAGTAAGTGCAGTCTTTTATATTATGTGTGCTACAGTAATATTTGTAGGATCATAGCTAAATGTCTCTTAACAAGAATAAGAAAACCCTCTATAGAAGGAATGCTATGGAAACTTCGGTAAAAAGAGAACTGTATTACCTAGGTTTGGTATTACCAGACCCAACAGGCTATCGATTTCGGTTCTGGATGTGAACCCCAAACCAAAATATCATTTCCCGCGGCCAGTAAGCCATCTAAGATCAGACACTAAATACCAGTGGTCCGGGCACCGAAATCTGGAAATCTAGTGAGTAAACAGTAAGATATTATGCTAAAGAACTTGCGGAAAGAAAATTGAGGCATGAAATTCCTTTTTCAATAACGTATGGCATAACATTTTCTTTTCGAGAGAAATATAATAATAGAAAACATGAGAGTAACTGTAACTTTGTGGAAACAATACTTATCAACATTTAACAGTAATAGATGAATAAAAAAAGAGCTTTCTGTACCTTGCACAAATCGAAATTTACTAGCAATAAGAAACCCTAACCAGGTTTACAAACAAGGAAATTTATTAACTCAGAAAATGTATAGATAAACGATGCAATAAGCGGCCAGCAGCAGAGAGGATATTACAATAAATTATATAACGGTATTTCTTTCTTTTTCAAACAGTAACCTACAGGCTCGATCTTCGCATTAGAGTCTTCAAAAACAACATGCAATAGGAGTAAAATAAATCGTTTGTCTACAAAGATCATCCTTGGGTAAAACCATAGTAAATATCTTCTTCTTAAATGACAGAATGCCATAAGAACTGAAAAACCCTAGCTCGGGTGAGAAAACCCTTATCTGCTATTAACATTTTTCCATAACAAGAAGTCGAATGTACCTAAAGCATCGACGAAAAATCTTAGGGAAGGTTTCCCCTTTGAAATATCAAGTACCAGTTATGCCATGGATGGAAACATTAGCCATGGAAATTGCAGAGATAAATCACCCAAAGGATGCGATACTCGAGGGTTAGACTCCTCATACCTTGATCCAAGTGGATATTGGTGGCCACCCGCCTATTCCACTTGGGCCCCCACCATTGTCTCTTTCATTTTTTCAGTTTTGGCATAACTTCCTATTTTTAGCAGTTTTTCGGGTCCTGAACTTCCGGAGCCGTTTTGAGGCCCTAAACGACGTTTTTTGGGTATCAAACTTGTTGCGATTTTGATCATCAAAATTGTCGCAAAAGTTGTAGTCCTCGGATAGAGCTTTCTAATGATGTATCATGTGCGTCAAACGGAGATAGTATGCTAAAGTTACGTCCCTGGGAAGTTGAAACACCAATTTACCCAAACGGGGCCCATAGTTTTGGCGCTTCATCTCCTAGGGTTAGGTTTTGGGATGTTGAGGGCTCTCCATTGTTTCTCAATAATAAATAGGCCCTTGAGCCTCATTGTAACTCAGTTCAGAGGTCTGTAGCCACCACATCTCTTCTCAGAGATTCGCTACCAGCACCCTAGCTATTTTATTTCCATTATGTCTGTAAGCATCTTTCTGTTATTTGATATTAATGAAATGAAGTGTTGTTTCCGCTGCATCTCTGTATTTATGGTTATGTGTTTATTCTGTTGCGTTCCTGCATAAATCCGGATCAGTGGTATCAGAGCGGTCTGCTTTTTCTCGATCCTTCTTTGCATGTCTCCAACGAGGTCGGGGTATAAGGAGCTAGGGCTTGATCTGGTGGAACCTTTGCAAGATCAGCCTCGCAAACCTCGACGGACGCCCATGGGGGACGAAAAGAAAGATGAGGGAGCAGGAGATCCTGTCAAAATATTGCTCGAGGAGGCCCTCGAAAAACAAAGGAACGCGATGATGGATAGCTTTGCTCAGATCCTTCAACGGCTGCCCACCGGCGGCGCATCTGCATCCAGTAGCCACTCTGGAGTTGCGACTCCCTTTAAGGTACAAGTAATTTTTGACATTCCCATATTTGAGGGTCAAATAGACGCAGATGCCGTAGATAGATGGTTGAATCTATTAGAAGGATATTTCTCTGTTCATGACTTTTCAGACCGGGAGAAGATTATTTTTGCACTCCTCAAAGCTACCCCCATGTTAAGGACTGGTGGGAAACCTACTGTGAGAACAAGGACCAGACAGAACCCGCTCTGTTCTCGGCCGTACCAACTTGGAATTCTTTCCGAGACGCCGTCAAGGAACAGTACTATCCCGTGGGGAGCTATGAGGACAAGTACATACAATGGACCACGCTGCGACAACAAAGGGATCAAGATGTGCACGAGCTGACGAATCTGTTCCATACTCTGCGCACAAAGTTGGGTATCAAAGATTCAGAGAAACACTTGGTGCTAAAGTATCGCAGCTATGCTGCTAAATACATTCAAGAGAAATGGGTTCCTAAACGTCTCCTCACTTGGACGACTTGTCTGGGTATGCGCCAAGATTGAGGAAGAAATTCAAACAGAAGAAGCGAGACTTTGGATCTGTGAATCAAAAGCAAGGAAAAGGTGATTCCAAACCGCAGAACAAAGGACAGAGCATGGCGGCTAAAGACAACCCGTCAAAGCCACAAGAAAAGAACAACACAGTAAAGCCAAAGAAGGACACGGGAAAGTGGTGTGAGTTCCATAAGAGCTCCACTCACAACACAAGTGAGTGTCGGGCCAAGCAGTCGCTAGTGGCCGAGATGAGGGCTTATGAGTCAGATGCATGCTCCGACTCCGAATCAGAACCTGAAAAGGGGAATGAAAAAGGGAAACAGATTATTGATGCGGAGCCCAACGCCACTGTTGCCACTACAAAGGTCCAGAAGGAGGAACCGGAAGATCCGGAGGAGGAGGAACGTCTCTTCCACTCCCAGATGTGGGTAAAGGGCTCCCCTGTACAGTTCATTGTCGACAATGGGAGCCAAAAGAACCTCATTTCAGCAGACGCCGTGAAGCGGTTGGGCTTGCCGACCACAGCTCACCCACATCCATACACCATCGGGTAGCTTCACCAAGGACGAGATCTCCGCGTCAGCCAGCAGTGCCGCCTTCCCTATAGCATCAAGCCCTTCACGGATGAGGTATTATGTGACGTTGCTCCTATTGATGTTTCTGATGTATTATTAGGACAACCATACTTGTGGAAGCGTGATGCTGTGTATGAGTCTCGACCTCGTGCTGTTATTATTACTTTGGGAAATAAGTTGTACAGGATACCAGAGGTACCACCTCCTACGACTATCTCTTTGGTTACTGCAAAACGATACGATGGCGCTCATTTCCCAAACCGAGGAAATTCGTTTTACGATGATCGCGAGCGAGAAAGAAGCCCGCCCCGACCTCGGTCGGGCCTACGAATGACAACAACAAATGGATAAGGTCGTGGAGGAGTACGGGGACATCTTCACCTCACCCACGGGGGTTCCTCTGCACTGCCAGGTCAAGCACCCGATTGATCTGACCCCAGGTGCGCCGCTACCCAATGGACCGATCTATCGACGCTCTGTTCTGGAAAATGATGAAATCAAGAGGCAGATTCAGGAGCTGTTGCAGAAAGGTCACATCAGACCAAGTTCATCGCCCCGTGGGAGCCCGATCATGTTGGTATAGAAGAAGGATGGGACGTGGAGACTTTGTATTGACTATCGGGCGCTGAACAAGATCACTGTCCGGAATAGGTACCCAATCCCACGGATTGATGACCTTTTGGACCAACTCCAAGGTGCAAAATATTTCAGTAAGATCGACCTAAAGTCTGGGTATCACCAGGTACCAATTGAACCCTCTGATGTGTGGAAGACTGCCTTCAAAGCTAAGGAAGGCCTTTTTGAATGGCTGGTCATTCCTTTCGGGTTGACGAATGCTCCCGCAACCTTCATGAGGATGATGGACGAAATCTTGCGGCCATTCACCAACTCATTCGTAGTGTTGTACTTGGATGACATTCTGATCTTCAGCAAGACTTGGGAAGAGCACCTTCATCACATCCGACAAGTCCTCCAAACATTGCAGCAACACAAGTTGTGTGCCAATTTGGAGAAGTACACGTTTGGCATGACCCAGGTTCAATATCTAGGATACATTATTGATGAAAGGGGGGTGCATGTGGATCCAGCCAAGATCCAAGTCATTCAGGATTGGCCAGCCCCGACTACTATAATAGAGCTTCGCAGCTTTCTGGGTCTTGCTAATTTCTACCGTAGATTCGTGTTGGGATTCTCTCATATCACTTGGCCCTTGAGTCAAGTCACCAAAGGAGGAGCGAGAGAAAAATTCATTTGGTCGGAACCTCAACAGAAGGTGTTCAAGCAATGGACTCGAAATCGCCTGTTCTTGTGATGACTCATATGCAGACTTAGGCGACCATTTGAGATCGAGACAGATGCCTCTGACTATGCTATTGGGGCAGTTCTTACTCAACAGGGACATCCGGTGGCATATCACAGTGAGACATTGTCTGAGACAGTTCGCAAGTATCCCACCTATGACAAAGAAATGTATTCCATTGTGCAAGCATGTCGACAATGGAAGCATTACATTTTGGGGAAGGAAACAATCATCCACACAGACCACCGGCCCCTGCAGTTCATACAGACACAAGGGAAGTTGCAGAATGATCGCCATCAGAAGTGGTCCACATATCTGCAGCAGTTTCATTTGAACATCAAGTACAAGAAGGGTAGCACCAATAATGTTGCAGACTGCCTCAGCCGACCACCGATCGTGGCACTCACCACCGTGCTCAACTCTTGTGGGCATGAGACTTCTGATTGGCCGCTTCTCTATGAGAGTGACCCAGAATTCGGCCACACTTACAAGGCACTCTTGGGGGGCACGCAAGTTCCAAATTTTCACCTCGAAGATGCACTTTTATGTCACCTGGGACACCTTTGTGTTCCTTCAAGCGAGCGTGCCAAGATGATATGGGAAGCACACTACAGTCGAGTCCTTCCCAGGCATTGCGGGGTCGAAAAATGATGCTTCGTACACAAAAGTATTTCTATTGGCCGGAAACTTAAAGAAAGGATGTCGAGAAGCACATCGAGTCCTGCACTGCTTGTCATTGCCAAACCAGCCATCAGAAAGCAAGGCCTATATGCTGTTTGCCCTGCCCTAGTCAACCTTGGGAATCCCATCTCCATGGATTACATGTCGAACTTGTAACTACTAAGAAATGAAATAGCGTGTTTCGTGGTCTTTGATTCTAAAGATAGCCATCATGGCGACACCTTAAGAAGAATATCACGGCGAGAAGCCAACATGGCTTTCTTCTTTGAACGAGTGTGGGTGCACTTTGGGATCCCACAGTCTATCATATCAGATCAGGATAGCAGGTTCCTCGGCACATTTTGGTCCAGCCTCTGGTCAATGTTGGATACCAAGCTCACCAAGTCCACAGCTTTCCATCCCCAAACAGATGGCCAGACAGAGGTCGTCAACAGAATGATTGTACACATTCTGCGCATGTACAATTCAAAGCATCCATGCACATGGAGACGACCTCCTATGTACAACACGGTTATAAAAGACTCTCCACGGTTCGGTGTACACCACCCCTTTCGGTGGGCTTGGGATTCAGCCTTGTGTCCCCATTGACATATGTGTAAATTTCTTGATGCTGGTGGTTCGCTCTGTCCCGTTACGAAGTTGAAAAAGCCAGTAGCTTCATCGAGCGCATTCAACACATCCGCCAACAAGTTCATGATATATTGGACAGAGCCAATGCCAAGTACAAGCAACGCCATGATCAACACCGGGTGCCACACAACTTCCAGGTGGGTGACAAAGTATAGCTACATTTGCAGAAGGAGCGCCTCACTGGACCCCACCGCAAGCTTCGCCCGCTCCGATACGGGCCGTACACCATCACCAAGGCTGTAGGGAAGAATGCCTTCGAGCTTGGTATTCCACCATTCCTTGGTCTGCACCCAGTCTTCAATGTGGATCACTTTCGTCCTTACTTCCCACCTCTACTGGACACCTCAGACATTGCAGAACAACTCACACCAATAGAGTTAAACCCAGACTGAATGGAACAGGCCACCACATATTGTATCATGGACATGTAAATCAAGAACACTCGCCAATAGAAGATTCAACTGTATCGGGTTGTCAAAGCTGGCCAAATCCTGCACCAAGGAAAGTGGTTCACCAGGGACCAAGATCAGCAGAAATTTCCTCATCTCATGGAGGAACTTAACGCAATAAGGACCATTGCTTCCTAAGGGGGGAGGAATGATCTAGGTGGATATTGGTGGCCACCTGCCTATTCCACTTGGGCCCCCACCATTGTCATCTACATTTCGATTTTGGCATAACTTTTATTTTTAGCGAGTTTTTCGGGTCACGAACTTAGGGCCGTTTTGAGGCCCTAGCGACGTTTTTTGGGATTTGGGTATCAAACATGAATTGTCACAAAAGTTGTAGTCCTCGGATAGAGCTTTCTAATGATGTATCATGTGCGTCAAACGGAGATAGTATGCCAAAGTTACGTCCCTGGGAAGTTGAAACACCAATTTACCCAAACGGGGCCCATAGTTTTAGCGCTTCATCTCCTAGGGTTAGGTTTTTGGGATGTTTAGGGTTCTCCATTGTTTCTCAATAATAAATAGGCCCTCGCGCCTCATTGTAAAGCAGTTCAGAGGTCTGTAGCCACCACATCTCTTCTCAGAGATAGCAACCAGTACCCTAGCTAGTTTTATTTCCATTGTCTGTAAGCAAATTTCAGTTCTTTGATATTAATGAAATGAAGTGTTATTTCCGCTGCATCTCTGTATTTATGGTTATGTGTTTATTCTGTTGCGTTCCTGCATAAATCCGGATCATACCTGCAATAGAGAAACAACCAGCAACGAAGTTAAAACCTCTATGTGTATGCACAGTGAAGTAATGAATTTAGTTATAACCCTGTTTAAATTCGGCTTGAATAAATTACTTAGGTAAAGAAATCCCAATCACGGCTGCTCTGTGGAAGCCATGAGCCAGGGGTTAATTACTTATTTAAAAACAAGGGTTTACTCTATGTAACATTTCTAAATCAAACTGAGATAGCCAGAAAGGGTAGACTTACCCTCTACGCCAAGCTGTGAACATTATCCCATGCGAATAGCATGCTTTTGAACTAGATTTGAAGCATTGTAGAGGGAAGTCACAATGACAGAACCCTGTTAAAGAAAATAGAGGAGCCGTTCAATAAAAAATAGAATAAGTAAACCAAACCTAGCAGTAGAAGTTTAGAGTTGATTTTCCAAGAAGTTTCAAACCTGATATGGTTCAAGGCGAAGCCTGCGATGGTGAATTCGAGTTCGAGAGAATGCTGAAAATTCAAGACAAAAAAAACTCATTTAGCTCTCAGACTAGCATGTAGAGGACTCTAGAGTTTTTCCCTCGAAAGAAATGGAGAATCCGAGGCAAATCAAAACAGCTGTATAAGGGTAGATTAGCCCAGTACCGCTGAGAGTAAATGGAGTTAACAAATAGACTACAGAGGAGCAGAAACAGTGCCAAGTGGAGCGTCGCACATCCCAAGATCAATGAAATAATATATTACCATAAATAAAAAGATTTCGCATATATCCAAAGTGCAAAATTCTCTTATATGTATACATCGTCGTATTATTGCAAAGATTCGACCCCATAATAGGGTCAACAGGTGAAACGATGGTATAAAACATACCGAATTAATAATATTCATATCATTGTTTTTCCATAGCGTTAACCGAATCAAATATTCACAACACCATATGCAAAGATTGCAAATTAATTTATTTACTTATGTAAATGTACAGTCACATAGTTAAATTAAGTGCAGAACAACATCAAAAGACTAGTCGGTTGCTTAAAGAACAATAGCACCAAACTGGTTTTTTGTTGAATATAGTGTAGCAATTACAAGAGGAAATGTTAAGACTCAGAAAGGATAATGAGCGATTGTTGCAAGATTAGGAGATAATTTTAAAGAGTTTATCAGACAAACAAAATCAGGAGATGGGACATCCTAGTGCTGAAAAATAATTATCAGCAGAACAAGAAGATCAACAAACTAGAAACAACACTATAGGCAGAGATGAAAAGAGTCCCTCCCAGAAAAAAAAAAACAAGAATTATAATGTGTCGGAGTCGGGAAATTTGTCTGACCAGCAAGATAATAAGAGACAGAAAGTGGAATTGCAAGGGGAGTTTTGCAAAATTAAACCACCAACTTTTGATGGTGAGGCCGAGGAGGTGGCTGAAGCCTGGTTAATTAATATAAATAAGTAATTCCAGGTGTATGAATATAGTAGTAATCTGAAGGCTAGATTGGCTATATAACAGTTACGGGAAAAGGCCACTCTCTGGTTCGAGGAAGTGAAAAATGTACGCAGCATTGATAAACAGGACATTACTTGGGAGCTGTTTCAGCAGTATTTCAAAGACAAGTATTTGAAAAAAAGGTTTTATGATGATAAGGCTAAAGAATTCCATGATTTACTATTGGGGCAGATGACCATGGACGATTATGTCACTAAATTCACTTCCCTGCTATGCTATGTTCCTTATCTCCGAGAGGAAAAGGCAAAAGTGTAGAGGTTTCTGAGTAGTCTACCTACTCATATGAGAGAACCGATAGAGTTTTTTAATCCTCAGACCATTGATGAAGCCATCCGTAAAGCTCGGATGTGCTATCAGCAGTCCAAGGCCAAATGTGAAGGAGGGAAAAGCTAGTAGCCAAAGAAAAAACAGAAAATTAATTCCAATTTTAAAAGCAGTAAAAGTGGAAATTCCAAAGGTGTAGCACGAAACTCCATCAGTAAGAAATTTGGTAGAAATCACCAAAGAACTAAATGACCAGGGGAAGAGAAGGCCATGAAGGCATATAGCAAGCCAAAGCAGCGACAAACCACAAAACCTCCTTTGCAATGTTGGGGCTGTGGAGAGGCTCATTATTATAAAAACTGTCCACAGCAAAATAAAAGTGAAACTATAGAAAATCTGCAGGAGGCATCTACAGTAGGGGACGTGGCGCGTAACATACCCCACATCAATGCAGCCTTGGAAGATCGGCAGGCTGATTTTCAACCCACAATGATCGAACTAGAAGGTACTTTACTAACTAAACTTGTTTCAATTTTGGTAGATCCCGGAGCAAGTTTGAGTTATGTAAGTCCCAAGTTAGTGGAAATGTGTAAATTGAAGGAACAGAAATTTAAGAACTCCTGGCTAGTACAGCTAGCTATTAGGGCAAAACGAAAGGTAACAGCAAAAGTTCCTAACTGTGTGCTGGAAGTGGTAGAACAACAGTTACAAGTAGATCTAAATATCTTACCACTAGGATCTTACGATGTATTATTGGGTATGGACTGGTTGGAAAGACACTGGACCTTAGTGGACTACAAGGAAAAGGTCATTTATTATAGAATGCAAGATGGCACATGAAAAGAGATTCAAGGAATTAAAAAGCCAGTACAACTACGACCAATCAGAGCATCCCAAATGGGAAAATTCATCTGAAAAGGTTGCCAGCTGTATCCAATCTAGGTGGGGTATACCGACTCTAAGGAAAAGGCACCAATGATGGAAGAAATTTCAGTAATACAGGAATTTCTGGATGTTTTTCTAGAAAATATTCTTGGTTTGCTGCCTAAAAGGGATATCGATTTCACCATAGAACTATTTCCAGGAGCCTCCCCGGTGTCGAGAGCTCCGTATAGAATGAGCATGCTAGAATTAACAAAACTAAAAATGCAGCTGCAAGAAATTATAGATAAGGGCTATATCTACCCAAGCATGTCTCCATGGGGAGCACCAGTCCTTTTTGTTATGAAGAAGGACGGGACATTACGTATGTGCATAGACTACAGGAAGCTTAACAAGCTAACTATTAAGAATAAATATCCCTTACCAAGAATAGATGACTTATTCGATCAAGTAAGAAGGGCTAATGTGTTCTCTAAGATAGAATTAAGATCTGGGTATCATCAGATTCGGATTAAAGATAAAGATATTTGTAAGACAACATTTCGTACTCGCTATGGGCACTATGAATTTGTAGTGCTACCCTTCGAATTGATGAATGCACCAGCAACCTTTATGAGGTTGATGCATGTCATCTTTCATCAATTTTTGGATAACTTTGTACTTATTTTCATAGATGACATACTGATATATTCTAAAAGTGTGGAGGAACATAAAGAGCATTTGAGAATAGTTTTGGAGATGGTAAGAAAGCATCAGCTTTATGCTAAGTTTAGTAAATGCGATTTCTTTAAAATAGAAATCTAATATCTGGGACATGTTATATCAGCTAAAGGAATCGTTGTTGATCCAGAAAATATCAAAATATTATGAAATGGCGAGTACCCCAGAATGTGGCCGATATTAGATCATTTATGGGATTAGCTGGTTATTATAAAAGATTTATAGAAGGATTTTCTAAAATTTCTTTTCCTATTACATATTCACAGAAGAAGGGAAAGCTCTTTAAATGGACAAATGAATGTCAGAACAACTTTGAAAAGCTGAAGCAACTTCTGACTATAGCACCGGTTTTGAAGGTAGCTGACCCTGATAAATATTATGAAGTATGCATTGATGCAAGTAAAGAAGGTGTTGGAGCAGTCTTAACCCAGGAAGGAAAAGTGGTGGCATATGAGTCCAGAAAACTAAAGGACCATGAATAGAAATATTCTACTTACGACTTGGAACTTACAGCAGTGGTACATGCTCTCCGGGTGTGGAGGCATTACTTGCTGGGCAAGAGGTTTGTACTTAAAACAGACCATAGTAGCTTGACTAATTATTTTAAGCAAGCAGATCTAAATTCCAGGAAAGCAAGATGGAATGCCTTTCTAAGTGAATTTGATATGGATATTCATCATGTAAAGGGAAAGGAAAATTGAGTAGCAGATGTGTTGAGCATAAAATTACATGGCATTTATGCATTATATTGTAATCAACTTGAAAGCCAACTTTTGGAACAACTAAAGGAAGAAGCGCAGAAAGACCCTGAATATAAATTCCTATGGCAACAAGTTGAAGAAGATAGGTAACAAGGAAGGACATCTAAGTATGGAAGGAACGAGGATCAGGTGTTGACCTTCTGAGGCAGAATATATGTGCCTAATCGTATAACTCTGAAGGAGTTAATACTGAATGAATTCCATCGCAGCAATTATGATAGTCATTTGAGATATAAAAAAATTCTTACTGCAATAAGAAAGGCATATTATTGGGTGGGCATGCGTAAGGATATAGCTAAATATTTAAGGAAATGTTTGGAATGTCAATAGGTGAAGGTGGAACACCAGCATCCTATTGGATTATTGCAGCCCATACCTATACCTGAGTGGAAATGGGAGGTTATCTCCCTATACTTCATCACGAGTTTACCACGAATAAAGAGGCAACATGACTCGATCATGGTAGTGGTAGACCGACTAAGAAAATCTGCACATTTTATACTGGAACAGTCAACATACAAGAAAGAACAGATTGCGGATATATTTATGAGGGAGATCTTTAGGTTGCATGGCATACCTAAGACTGTGATTTCAGAGCAGGATGTTAAGTTCACATCCCCATTCTAGAAAGCCTTGTTTTCTGGTCTAGGAACACAAATACATTTTAGCACCGCCTATCACCCTCAGACTGATGGGAAAATAGAGCGGGTAAACCAAGTATTGGAAGACATGATGTGCTTGTATGTGATGCAGTAACCAACCAAATGGGAGGATTATTTGCACCTGGTTGAGTTTTCCTATAACAATGGGTATTAAGACTCCTTAAAGATGAGTCCCTTCGAGGCATTGTATGGTAGGCAATGTTGTACACCTATAAATTTGAGCAGTCCTGAAACTAAGTTATTGTTGGGACCTGAGATGTTAGCAGAAATGGAAACTAAGGTAAAAAGAATAAGGCAGAATTTGAAGGTTGCACAAGACTGAAAAAAGAATTATGCAGATAAGAAAATGTCTTACCATGAATTCATGGTGGGGGATCATGTTTATGTGAGAATTAAGCCCAAGAGGAGTACCATGAGGTGGACCTCTTGTGCCAAATTATCTCCAAGATACTATGGACCTTTCCAAATACTGGAAAGGGTAGGACCAGTAGCTTATCGGTTGGCTTTACCCAGCCACATTCAAGTGCACAATGTATTCCATGTGTCTTTACTAAAGCGATATGTTCATGATGAAAAACATGTGATTCATTGGAAAAATATTCAGGTAGGACAAAGATAAAATCCTAACTTGAAAATTCTGAGCGAAAATGCTGAATACTGACTTGGAAACATTATGTTTTTCAGGTAGAACTGGATGGAGAATTTCTGGTAGAGCCGCAACGCATACTTAACCGAAGAGAAATCGAACTATGCAAATGAGTAGTCATCTAGGTAAAGGTGCAATGGAAGCACTTCGAACCGGAAGAAGCTACCTGGGAGGACGAGAAATTTATGCAGGAGGCTTACCTAGAACTCTTTACAGAGTTGGGTTGAAACACCGAGGATGGTGTTACTTCCAGGGGGGAAGTTTTGACAACCTTATTAACCTTAACTAGTGTTGACTAGTTAAAGAAAATTTTCTTAGTTTCTTTTATCTGGAAAGAAAAAGTTCAAAATCACTGTTAAGTTAGAAAAACTATTTTAGTTATTGGTTTATTAATTAAAATCATTTAATCAAAATTAAAAGAAGAAAATATTTAAAATGAAATAGGCATAAATCTGATGGTAAAGAAATGTTTCCAAGAATAGGAGGTGGTTGGGGAACAGTTGGAAACAGTTACCTACTCCTCTGAGGATAAAGCTGAATCCTAGGAGAGGAGTAGGGGTTTTGTACAAAAACTGGTAAAGGGGAGTATTTTCTAGAGCTGGTGGTGATTAGTTGAAAATAACTCGCAGCAACCCTTGTAAAGCCAAAACTTTCAGAGTTTGACTAGATTGGCCATGCAGAGGTCATAGCAGAAAGAGTAAATCTATTCCACTGTTAACCCATGGAACTGTCTAGATTCTGGAGCTAGGGGGCAAGTAATGGACATAAAAGCCTCCCTTGATGGTTGGGAGGACCACAGCTTGAATTTATTAATTCAGGTAAGTATCTACTGTGTAATTTAAGTAATTTAATACTTGTTTGAAGGGTTGTTTATAGTATAGTAGATGGGTAGTATACTGCTTTATTGTTAAATATATGTGAAGTATGTAAATGCATGAACAAAAGATGAAATCTGAATTATGGTATTACTTTCTTCCTGTTATAAAATATGACAGAAGAATTTAATAATAATATTAAATCTTTTCTTGTTGTCAATATTATTCTGTGGCATGAGAAAGACAATAGATTATCATAGCAGCTGATAACAACAGGAATGCAGAGTAATGATATAAAAGAAGTAAGTGCAGTATTTTATATTATGTGTGCTACAGTAATATTTGTAGGATCATAGCTAAATGTCTCTCAACAGGAATAAGAAAACCCTCTATAGAAGGAATGCTATGGAAAATTTGGTAAAAAGAGAATTGTATTACCTATGTTTGGTATTACCAGATCCAACGAGTTGTCGATTTTGGTTCTGGGTGTGAACCCCAAACCAAAATATCATCACCCATGGCCAATAAACCATCTAACCTCGAACACTAAATACTGGTGGTCCAGGCACCGAAATCTAGAAATCTAGTGAGTAAACAGTAAGATATTATGCTAAAGAACTTGCAGAAAGAAAACAGAGGCATGAAATTCCTTTTTCAATAACGTATGGCATAACATTTTCTTTTCGCGAGAAATATAATAATAGAAAACAGGAGAGTAATCGTAACTCTGTGGAAGCAATACTTATCAAAATTTAATAGTAATAGATGAATAAAAACAGAGCTTTCTGTACATTGCACAAATCGAAATTTACTAGCAACAAGAAACCCTAACTAGGTTTACAGACAAAGAAATTTATTAACTCAAAAAATGTATATATAAATGATGCAATAAGTGGCCATTAGCAGAGAGGACATTACAAGAAATTATATAACGATATTTCTTTATTTCTCAAATAGTAACCTACAGGCTCGAGCTTAGCATCAGAGCCTTCAAAAACAACATGCAATAGGAGTAAAATAAATCCTCTGTCTACAAAGATCATCCTTGGGTAAAGCCCTAGTAAATATCTTCTTCTCAAATGACAGAATGCCGTAAGAACTGAAAAACCCTAGCTTGGGTGAGAAAACCCTTATCTGCTATTAATATTTTTCCATAAGCAGAAGTCGAATGCACCTAAAGCATCGATGGAAAAACTTAGGGAAGTTTTACCCTTTGAAATATCAAGTACTTGTTATGCCATGGATGGAAACATTAGCCGTGGCCATTGTAGAGATAAATCACCCAAAGGATGCGATACTCGAGGGTTAGACTCCTCACACCTGCAACATAGAAACAACCAGCAATGAAGTTAAAACCTCTATGTGTATGCGCAGTGAAGTAATGAATTTAGTTATAACCCTGTTTAAATTCGGCATGAATAAATTACCTGGGTAAAGAAATCCCCATCGCGGCCGCTCTGTGGAAGCCATGAGCCAGGGGTTAATTACTTATTTACAAACAAGGGTTTACTCTATGCAACATTTCTAAATCAAACTGAGACAGCCAGAAAGGGTAGACTTACCCTCTATGCTGAGCTATGAACATTATCCCATGCACATAGCATGCCTTTGAACCAGATTCGAAGCATTGCAGAGGGCAGTCACAATGATGAAACCCTATTAAAGAAAATAGAGGAGTCGTTCAATAAAAAATAGAACAAGTAAACCAAACCTAGCAGTAGAAGTTTAGAGTTGATTTTCCAAGGAGCTTCAGACCTGATATATGGTTCAAGGTGGAGCCTACGATGGTGAAGTCGAGTTCGAGAGAACACCGAAAATTCAAGACAAACAAAACTCATTTAGCTCTCAGACTAGCATGCAGAGGACTCTGGAGTTTTTCCCTTGAAAGAAATGGAGAATCTGAGGCAAATCAAAATAGTTGTACACGGGTAGAGTAGCCCAGTAATGCTGAGAGTAAATGTTGTTGACAAATAGACTACAGAGGAGTGGAAACAGTGCCAAGTGGAGCGCCGCACATCCCAAGATCAATGAAATAATATATTACCATAAATAAACAGATTTCACATATATCCAAAGTGCAGAATTCTTTTAGATGTATACACTGTCATATCATTGCAAATATCTGAACCCAGAATAGGGTCAACAAGTGAAACGATGGTATAAAACATACCGAATGAATAATATTCATATCATTGTTTTTCCATAGTGTTAACCGAATCAAATATTCACAACACCATATGCAAAGATTGCAAATTAATTTATTTACTTATGTAAATGTACAATCACATAATTATTTGCATAGTATGATCAATGCATTGTTAATATGGTGTTTATAAAGGTAAGTATTTTTTTTTTTAAGTAGTAAATATTGAAGGATGATGGTGACATATTTTGTATAATATTATGGTTTTCTTCGGGGTTTAAATTACCTTTCGAAAATACATTTTCTTGATTTTCTTTAAGCATGAAGTTTACTTGTCTTGTTCTACATTTATCTAAACTGTGCAGTACTTCCTTAAGATTCAAGACTGTAAAGGAAGGAGTCTTCCTCCAACATTAATCTATGATTCCCATTGTTAATCAATGTGAATTTTTGGGTTTAAATGATGTCTATATTAGTTCCATTTAATTAGAATACATGTATAAAAGATAGTAATATTTATATGCATACATTCCAGAATGTACTTGTTTAACATAAGTAACCAACTCTATATCTTCCTTCCTTGTATGTGTAGTATTTTATGTTGTACTAGTAAAATTCTACCTTTTTGGTATAGACACAGGAAGCTTCTGTATTTCTTTTCGTTTTCTATTCCAGACTGAGTTATACAGTGCTTTTAAGTGTTATCGTTAAATATTTGGGTCGATTCTTATTGGATTTTACTCTGTACACAGAGAATACTTTTACTATTTTGGATTGGTGAAATTATATTCTCTCACAATTCTTTCTGTTTTAAAATTAATGATAGTTTAATTTCCTTCTGAACTATGTAGATGGTAAGAATTTATTATACTCTGGTTGTCTTTGAAACATCCTTCTTTTAAGTTTAAAAATTTTGTTCCTACTTCCATTTTCCATATTTTTTAATCTGAAAATCGCCAGACCATTCTGTCTGTGTTTACACAAATTTGCAAGAAACGATCAACTCAGAAGCTTCTCCTCGAGTGTTCTAAGTTAACAGTTTCTTGTCTACCTTTGTTAGAAAATAAATTAAAAATCAATACTAACTGTCTTCATGTCAAAGAGAAAATTCATTGAACCTAACATTAAATAAAGTGTTAAATTCCATTCATAACCTTAAATATGTTCCATGGCAGAAAACTTAAATGTTTCTCATTCTCTGACTGATTTTTTCCTCCCTACCTTGAGAGAGGCAATCACGTCCTTGTCTCTCCCCCGTGCTCCAAGTCTGAGCCTTACGAGTTGAAAAAATTTACCAAAAGAGACTTCGAGACAATCCAATCCAATCTTCTATTCCAAACAATTATTAGAAATTAGAGTATTCCACTGGTTATCACCATCTCGATTATTCTTCTCTTCAAATTTCCTTCTCCAGTTATCGAACAGAACCCCCAAACCTCACTGGGATTAAGCCTTTATCCTCAGAGGTTGGGTAACTGTTTGAACTGATTTTGTCCAACTGACTCTCAGTTCTTGAATTACTTTTTACCATCAATCTTGTTATTCTTTTATAGAAATTACTTCTATAATTAATTTATTCAAGATTAATTTTTGCTCATAATGTATTGTTAAAATAAAATTAAAAAATTAAAAAAATAATTAATGTCTTAATGTCTTAACAACATGTCATAATCATAAATTAGCACTTAAGCCAGTTGTTATAACTTTCCCCCTGGAAGTGAACACAATCCTCAGTGTTCTCATTATTCTCCAACAAATAGTTCAGGGTATGCTTCCCAAACAAAGCCTTCATCTTCCTAGGTAGCTTCATCTGAGCCAAAGTGCTTCCATTGCAATTTAATCTGGGTGATGGCTCATTTCCGGAGCATGATTTCTCTCCGATCAATTATACATTGAGGCCCGACTAGAAATTTTCCGTCTAGTTCGACCTGCAATCAACAAACTTGAATTATTTTCCTCATAAATTTTAGCATTTTTAATCAAGTCTTGTATTCATATCCTACCTTAATACTCTGCTAGTGGATTATGTGCTTTGGGTCGTGTATGTATCATTTTAATAATGATACATGAAAGATGTTGTGTACATGAATATGACTTGGCAAGGCCAATTGGTAAGCCATGTGCCCTCCCCTTTCCAATATTTGGAAAGGGCCACAAAATATGGGAGCCAACTTGGTGCAAGAGGCCCACCTTAAAGTACTTTTATTTGGCTTGATCCTTACGTACACATGGTCTCCCACCTCAAACTCACGATAAGTACTTTTCTTATCTGCATACACTTTTTGTCTATTCTGTGTTGCCTTCAATTTTTTTTTGATTTTCTTTACTTCTGAATCCATTTTAGCTAGCATTTCCAGTCCAAGCATCAACTTGGTTTTTGGGATACTCCAATTAATAGGAGTTCTGCATTTCCGTCCGTATAAATCTTCGAATGGACTCATCTTAAGGGATTCTTGATATCCGTTGTTGTATGCAAACTCCACTAGGTGCAGATATTCTCCCCACCTAGTTGGTTGTTGCATCACATACATACATAACATATCCTCCAAAATCTGATTGACTCGCTCTGTTTGTCCATCTTTTTGTGGATGGTAGGTAGTGCTAAAATTAATTTGAGTTCTCAATCCTGTAAATAACGTTTTATAGAATGCTGAAGTAAACTTCACATCCATTTCAGATATGACAATCTTTGGGATACCATGAAGTCTAAAGATCTCTTGCATGAATATATCTGCTATTTGCACCGTCTTATAAGTGGACTGCACTGGTATAAAATCTGCTGCTTTACTTAATCGATCCACCACTACCATTATAGAATCATTATGCTTCTTTGACCTTGGTAAGACAGTGATGAAGTCTAAAGATATCACCTCCCACTTCCACTCAGTTACCGGTATAGGCTACATTAGCTTGGCTAGGTGCCAGTGCTCCACTGTCACTTGTTGGCATTCTAAACACTTGTTTAGATTTTTTACAATGTCTCTTCTCATACCTAGCAAGAAGTAGTTCTTTCTAATTTTTTTTAGCATTTTCTGATACCCGGGATGCCCAGAGTAGTTACTTTGGTGATGCTCATTTAGGATTAGTTCCTACAACTCCATTCTGTTTGGAACAAAAACCCTCTTCTTGAAAGTTAGCAACCCATTTTTATTAATTTCATAATCAACATATTTTCCTTGTTTTCTGAGCTCCTCTGCTTGTTACCACATAAACTGGTATTCAGGATGTATTTCAGCTTCTATTTTTATTTGCTCTGAGAATTCACAGTGAACCTGATTATAGTACAACTCACAAACACCATGCAACTTCCCACTTAATGCGTCAAATACTCTATTCTCCTTTCCCTTCACATGTTGCCTATGAATGTCAAACTCACTCAGGAAGGCATTCGACCTTGCCTAGCGAGAATTAAGGTCAACTTGCTTAAAATAACTAGTTAAACTTCTATGATCAGCTTTGAGTACAAATCTCTTTCCAAGTAAGTGGTGCCTCCATACTCGGAGTGCATGCACTACTGTTGTCAGCTCCAAATCATAAGTTGAGTATCGCTGCTCATGCTCTTTTAGTTTTCATGATTCATAGGCAACAACCTTACCTTCTTATGACAAAATTGGCCCAACTCCTTCTTTACACACATCTGTGTAGACTTCAAATTATTTATTGGGATCTACTACCCTTAATACTGGAGTTGTAGTTAATAACAGTTTCAACTTTTCAAAATTGTTTTGACATTCCTTCGACCATTTAAATATTTTTCCTTTACTTTGTAAAGAAGTAATTGGGAAAGTAATTTTTGAAAAACCTTCAATAAACTGCCGATAATAACCGGCCAAGCCCATAAAGGATCAAATTTCTACCATGTTTTGGGTATCTTCCATTACATAATTGTTTTGATTTTCTCTGGGTCAATTGGAGTTCCTTCGACAGAAATAACATGACCAAGGTAATTTATTTATTCCTTGAAGAAATAACACTTGCTAAACTTAGCGTACAACTGATTCTTCTGTAGCATTTCCAGCACTATCCCTAAGTTCTCTTTATGCTCTTCTACATTCTTGGAATAAACTAAAATGTCATCAATGAATGTTAACACAAAATTATCCAGAAAGGGGTGAAATATACCATGCATCAGCCTCATAAAGGTTGTTGGTACATTAGTCAATCAGAATGGTAACACCACAAACTCGTACTGTCTGTACCTTGTACGGAAGGCAGTTTTATAAATGTCTTCATCCTTTATACGGATCTGATGGTATCCCCACCTTAGATATATTTTAGAGAATACTATGGCTCCCTTTACCTGATCAAACAGATCATCAATTTGTGGTAGAGGGTATCTATTTTTAACAGTCAATTTATTGAGCTGGCAGTAATCCATGCACATTCGCATGGTTCTGTCTTTCTTCTTCACAAACAACACAGGTGCTCCCCAAGGTGATACACTCGGTCAGAGATACCCTTTATCAAATAGTTCTTGTAACTGCATCTTGAGCTCAGTTAATTCTGGTATGCTCATTTGGTATGGTGTCCTTGAACTTGGTGATGCTCAAAGTATAAATTCAATAGTGAAATCTATATCCCTTCTAGGTGGTAAGCCTAGTATTTCCTTTGGAAATACGTCCATAAACTCTTGCACTATTGGAATGTTTTCCATCATTGGAGCCTTTTCTTTGGAATTTGTAAAGCCCACTTGGATGGCATATAATTGAAATCCTTTCCTCATGCACTTACCCATTTGAGATGTTGTAATTAGACGCAACTGCAGAGGTTTCTTTATACCTTGAATTTCCTTACGGGTTCCATCTTGCATTTTATAATATATGAATTTTTCCTTATAGTCTACCAACATCCAGTGCTTCTCCAAACAATCCATACCAAGTAGCACGTCATAGGATCCCAAAGGTAACATATTCAAGTCTATAGTTCGCTATTGTTCACTGATTTTTGGTGCAAATTTTGGAATATTAGCACAAACATTTCTCTTTTCTCCCATGGTTAATTGTACCAGCCATGGATTTCTAAATTTTTGACTCTGCAATTTACAAATATCTATGACTTTGAGACTTATGTAGCTTAAAATTGGACCTGGGTCTACCAAAATAGGAACAGGTTGTGATAGTAATTTACCTTCCAATTATATCATTGTCGGTTGGTAATCTGTTTGCCGATGTTCCAGGGCTGCATTAATTCCGAGTATATTTCTGGCTACATCTCCTACTGTTGAGGCCTCCTGTAAGTTGGTAACCACCTCGCTCCTTCCTCAATGTGGACAATTTATGTAGTAGTCTGCCTCACCACACCCCCAACACTGTAGGGGTGACTTCCAATTTTGCGCTTGATCTAGTTTTCTAGAAGCTTCCGTGGGTTTATCTTCTGCATGCCATCTGATTCTTTGATGGTTCCTTCCAAATTGTTTGTTAACTAAACTTCTGGCAGCACTCTTGAAATTAATGGTTCTATTTTTCCTGAAACCAGAGCTTCCCTTATGTTATTTCTTGGTCTGCTAGCTTTTACCTTGCTCTCCTTTTGATTTAGCTTGTTGATAGCACATCCTTGCCTTCCAGATTGCCTCGTCCATAGTTTTGGGATTCAAAAAATCAATTCTCTCCTACATATGAATCAGAAAAATACTCATGAACCGTTGTACTTTTCCTTTTCATCCCTTAAATAAGGAACATAATAGAGTAAGAAAGTGAATTTGGTGATGTACTCATCCATTATCATTTGTCCCAACTTTAAGTCATGGACCTCTCTAGATTTTTCGTCATAGAAGCATTCATTTAAGTACTTATCCTTAAAATATTGCTAGAACGAATCCCAAGCCACGTCCTGATCATCTATACTGCGGCCATTTTTCACTTCCTCCCACCATAGTGTTTCTCCCTCAACTGATAAATGACCAATCTGGCTTTAAGATTACTGCTATATTCGTAAACTTGAAAATACTTGTTCATATTTATCAGCCATTCCTCAACCATCTCTTCCTCTACTCCATCAAACGTAGGTGGTTTTATTTTTTCGAAATTCACCTTGTAGTTCAACTTTCTATCTTTTAACTTCTTTTTGATCGGACACGTTATCTAACTCAGCCTCATTATAGTTTTTATTTCTATTACTCCACTGAGACTGACTCCTTTCCATTCTTTTAGTGGCATGGTCTCTTTCTTTTTGATCATTTCCTTCTTGCATGTCCCTATCAACACTGGCCTGTTACATTCCTTGATTCTGTTTATCTGAGAGGCTTTTTAATATCCTCTCCTATTCTTGCATCAAACATGCATTGTCACTTCGAACCCTCACCATTTCCTCTTGTAGCTTTTGTACCGTATTTAGTAGAATTCTAGTTTGGTGCTGTTGTTCCTCCAACAATCTACTTGTTTGCTGGTGCTGATCCACACTCAGCTGCACCCACATCTCTGGATTCATTTCTAGTCCGGGTTGGGTTTCACCAGTGTTCTGGGGTGGCTGTTGTGTTGGTCCCCTTCTCATAATATCTTGTTAACTTCTTTTCTTTCTTCTGTGCATTAGTATACACAACTTAATTTGTTAGTTGACCCATAGGGTCCCAGCATGTAAACTCTACTCTGATACCAATTATAACATTCAACACTTAACATCATAAAAAGAAATTACTTTATAAAGTTTTACTCCTACTTAATCCTAATCACATCTAACACTTATCAACAAAACACATTTTTATTTACTACTATAGACATTTACATTGGCATAGTTTCTTTTACATTATACACACAATAATTTTCAACTTAATAATGAACCCTATGATACTATCTAGAAATATCGACCTTTCTTTTCTTAAGGATTAAATTTATATGGTTATTAATACAAATTATTCTAAGGTTAATTCTTGTCTCGTGTCTCTCGAGGCATTTGTCAGATGGTTTAATCCGACTTAAATGATCACCAGTACCATAACACCTGGCAACCTAATCTCGCTTATAAGTTATCTACCTTGCACGATAAATCTTGTATTTTTTTAATGCTAATCAATTTGAAATTATCGTAAAAAACACTCTGGAGTTGTCATCGACCTTAAGGTGGACATGTGTTAATCTCCTCCACCGTTGATTAGCTCATCCGAAATCCGACAGTGGGATGGGTTTAGGGTTTTGTGTAATGACCTCCCACCCTAACTACTTCCCTATCAATTCGAGCAATCTCGCCTTTTGCTCCACAGAAGATGGTTACTGCCTCTGTGGAAAAACCCCTCCAAGGTTTTTATGGCATTGTAGAGTTTCAAATTCTGGTTGCAGGGTAAGTCACCTTAGTTATTGTAGTTCCTGAGATAGCAATTACAGTTTTAAGAATTTTTATTCTTTATTCGGGCTCTGCACCGCTTCATAGTTACAGTCCCTAGTGTTAATCGCTTTGAATGAATTCTTATATTCTGAGTTGTTTCTGTTAGGGAAACTATAATACCCATGAATATTTTCGTGGTTGAGTACTCCACCCTTCCTCCATGCAACTTCTAGAGGATTCCAAGGTGCAGACCTTCTGTTGTGTCTTTAATCATTTTGTTTTTAGGTTTTGGTTAAATTATTCCAATGGCTACACTTGCAAGTTTCTTCTACATGTTTCGGTGTCGAACCCTTAAGGTGAGTTCCTTATCTAATTTATAAATTTAGTTTCTTAACCTTCCGACCTGAAACTGGTTATTTATCCTCACCATCTTGAATGATTGCAGGTAAGCTCGTTGTTTGACACAATGACATTTGTGTTTCCTTCGGAGCTCGGCTATGGAAATATTCTAAATTTTCTTCACCGGCGCTGTGAGGTACCATACTTGCTGTAAGGTTCTTGGTCACCAATATATATAACGTTGTAGAAGAACTTTGTCCTACTACAAATTTATTTGGTCTTAGCTTGTTATTTTTAAGAATGTTAACCCTCGTTCTTGGCCAAAACCTTCAACTAGCACTTGAGGGGGTTTATAGGTTTTAGAATGTCTTAGTTTTCTCCAATGACGGGATACTCATAATTGAACATTTTTATTCTAGGCTTCGGCCTATAAATTACAGTTTTTCCCAAATCATATTTTGTATAAGATTATGGTTTTGTCCAGGGTTTAAATTACCTTCCAGAAATACATTTTATTTATTTTCTTTAAGCATGAAGTTTACTTGTCTTTTTCTACAGTTATCTAACCTGTGCAGTACTTCCTTAAGATTCAAGACTGGAAAGGAAGGACTCTCCCTCCAACATTAATATATGATTCCCATTGTTAATCAATGTGACTTTTTGGTGTAAATGTTGTCTATATTAGTTCCTTTTAATTAGAATATATGTATAAAAGACAGTAATATTCATATGCATACATTCCAAAATGTACTCGTTTAACAACAGTAACAAACTCTATATCTTCCTTCCTTGTATGTGTAGTATTTTATGTCGTACTAGTAAAATTCTACCTTTCTGGTATAGACACAGGAAGCTTCTGTATTCCTTTTCGTTTACTATTCCAGAATGAGTTATATAGTGCTTTTAAATATTATCGTTAAATATTTGGGTTGATTCTTATTGGATTGTACTCTGTACGCAGAGAATACTTTTACACTTTTGGATTAGTGAAATTCTATTCTCTCATAGTTCTTTTTGTTTTAAAATTAATCATAGTTTAATTTCCTTCTGAACTATGTAAATGGTAATAATTTATTATACTCTGGTTGTCTTCGAAACATCCTTCTTTTAAGTTTAAAAATTATGTTCCTACTTCCATTTTGCATGGTTTTTAACCTAGAAATGGTTGGACAATTATGTCCGTGTTTACACAAATTTGCAAGAAACGATCAACTTGGAACCTTCTCCTTGAGGGTTCTGAGTTAATGATTTCTTGTCTAAATTTTTCAGAAAATAAATTAAAAATCAATACTAACTGTCTTACTGTCAAAGAGAACATTCACTGAACCTATTTTAGTCACAATTAAAGTACTGTAAATTTTTCTTTAGATCTCACAATTAAACTGTTAAATTCCATTCATAACCTTAAATATGTTCCATGGAAGAAAAATTATCTATTTCTTGTTCTCTGACTGATGTTTTCCTCCCTACCTCGAGAGAGGAAATGATGTCCTCATCTCTCCCCCGTGCTCCAAGTCTGAGCCTTACGAGTTGACAAAATTTACTCAAAGAGACTTCGGGATAGTCTGGGCTAGTCTTCTATTCCAAAAAATTATCAGAAATTAGAGTATTCCACTAGTTATCAACAACTCGGGAATTTTTCTTTGCAAATTTCATTCTCCAAATACCAAACATAACCCCCAAACCTCACTGGGATTAAGCCTTTATACTCAGAATAATGGAGAATAATTATCACACAATTTTGATGGGATATTTTAAAAACAAACTTTATTTATAAGGTAATATAATAATGAAAATTAGTGTAATATTAATGATTAATATAATCATATTAATTAAGTTGTTGTTATACATTAATCGGTGTTATTTTCCACCTTATAGTAACATTAATTGACATATAAAAGGTGAAAAATGGGTGGAAAATGGGGTTAATAGGCTCATACCAATCTTTTGAAAATATTGTCATTGATGGCAAAGGAGCACAAAGGATCAAAGCATGAACTATCATTAAGGAAATGTGTAACAATTATCACACTAAACAAAAAAAAATTATACTATGATTAAGGAAATAAAATATAATAATCACCATGAGACAGTACTCTTACTAACTCCAATCATAATGCAAAAAGACTAGGTGAATACACTCTTATAGATGCATTAGTAAAACCCACTCATCATAACACTATATCAATATGTATTCAATCTATTAACAAAATCACAACTATTCACATATAATATATTATAATTGGTGACATTGTTTGCATTATGTAATTTTAGATTTATCTCATTTACTTCAGTCTTGATTCTTACCAGTTGTCCCTTAAGAATGGGTTTAATTAATACATTTTATTGAATAACGTTAACCCTTAGGCCGCCATCATACTGGCCTCTATAATTTTAATTAAAATTCAAGGTCCCATGACTTAAACAATGTATGACCTTACACTGGAAAATCTCTACCACATCTCTTGGTATACATGATGATCTCCACCTATCCGCTACTCTGACCTCTGGCACATCGTGAAGCATTCATTCCCTTCCCGGCGAATTTGACTGTGGATCTTTCTATGGCGGAAGGTTAGGGTAACTACCCACCCCCAACCTCCTGCCAGAGAGTCATTCTCCCACTGCCGAAGTTCTAGACTTGGCTCTACGAGCTGGTAATTCTCGGGTTAAGCCTTAAGGTGCTCTTCCATAGTCCAGGTGTTGCCGATGGAATAATTTTTATGTGAACACAGTGATAATGGAGTTAAGAGCTCAGAATTCATTTTTGAATTGAAAACCCCTTTGTTTCTGTTCACTGGAATCCCATTAATTAATGTATGGTTTAATTCCACTGTATTGTTTTATTGCTTAGATATATTCTACATTCCACAGGTTGAGTTATAGTTCACGGGATGACCCTCGTATTAGCTCCAACAACACCCTCTCCTCCTCGGCTCTGTGAGTAAGTGTAGATGTCAGGGTTTTCATGTTTATATTTGTTAGTTGTTGTCATTTCTTTGCTCAATATTCTTTCTTTTTAAGGTCCTTCACCCCATTTTGTAATTTCAATGGTTAATTGTTATTACAGACATAAGGAATACTGGAAGCAGGTGGATTTCGATGTTCATGCATCATCTCCTGGCCCTTGGTTGCTGATATGCTTTTCTCCCCAACTTCCTCCGCAACATTGACCCAACCATTCACAGTATCCTCCAAACAGTAATCTTGGTTGCCCCATATTTCTATTGTAGGTTTTCATTTCCAAGGACGTATCAGGCTCAGTCGCAGCCTTGTAGCTATGTTATGGAATTATTAATTATATTTCTTTCTAATCTTAGCCCTTGGCCTGAATTTTTATTGATTTACGAATTTGTTTTAGAACTTCAGACTGTTATAAATCATGCAAGCTAGAACTCAATATTTTTTCTATTGTAAATGTCTGTGTAGTAATTTTATCCAGTTACTTGAAAGGGTTTTTATGAGGGTTTTCCCATCTTTTATTTTGGATAAATTATGCTATTTGAATTCCAAGCAGTATCGTTATTTGCTTTATGGTTATATGTTTGGTGCCCTGACACCTCTCTAATAGAATTTTCTTACACAATGGCTTAGTCGTTCTCATTTTCATAGCATGTACTAGTTCCGAAGCATTATTTCTCTCCGATCTAGAATATGTTATGGTTCTAATAGGAACTCGACGTCTGGTTCTACCTACATGCAACAAGATTTTTAATCACTTTAAATTAGGAAACTAATTTGTTCTAATTGTATTACGTTGTTGACTTACATGTATACCCTGCCAATGTATGACATGCTTGGGATCATGTACATAACACTTTAATAATGACACATGAAATACATTGTGTACTAATATATTGCTGGGTAGTGCCAACCGATAGGCCACTGGTCCTATCCTTTCCAATATCTCGAAGGGTATGCAATAACGGGGAGCCAATTTGGCACAAGCATTCCACCTCAAAGTGCTTTTCTTGGGTTTAATTCTCACATACACATGGTCTCCTACCACAAATTCTGGAAAGGTTCTTTTCCTATTTGCATAAACCTTTTACTGGTCTTGTGCTGCTTTCAGATTCTGTCTGATCTTCTTGAATTCTTGTTCCATCTTTTCTAGCATATCTGGCCCAAGCATCATATTTTTTTCTAGGCTACTGTAATTAATAGGAGTCTGGCATTGTCTCCCATACAATGCTTCAAAGGGGCTCATCTTAAGGGATTCTTGATATCTGTTGTTGTAAGAAAACTCAACCAAATGCAGATACTCCTCCCATCTCGTTGGTTCTTGCATTACGTACATGCACAACATGTCTTCTAAAAATTGATTTACCGTTTCTGTTTTTCCATCTGGCTTCAGATGATAGGCAGTACTAAATTGTATTTGTGTCCCTAGGCCACTAAATAGCATCTTCCAGAATGCTGATGTAAACTTTAGATCACGATCTGAAATAACTGTTCGGGGTATACCATGCAACCTAAAGATCTCTTTCATGAAGATATCGACAATTTGCATTGTACTATAGGTAGATTGAATAGGGATGAAATGAGCCAGTTTGTTGAGTCTAAGGACTACCACCATAATCGAATCATTGCGCCTTTTGTTTCTGGGTAGTCCAGTGATAAAGTCAAGGGAAATTAATTCCCACTTCCAATCGGGTATTGGAATTGGTTGAAGCAATCCAGCAGGGTGCTGATGTTCAACCTTAATCTGTTGACACTATAAAATTTTTGTCAAATATTCTACAATGTCCCTTCGCATCCCCGACCAGGAATAGTCCTTTTTAATTGTTGTTAACATTTTTTGATAACCTGGATGTCTGACATAAGAGCTCCTTTGATATTAATCCAAAATAATTCTTTTTCAGATTATTTTAATTGGGGATATATATTCTCTTCCGATAAACTAGGAACTGGTTATCATTGAGTTCATATTCAGATTTTTTCCCATTCCTTTCATCATATTTCACTTGCTGCCATAAAGACTAGTATTCAGGGTCCTCCTTTGTTGCCCCCAAAATATGTTCTTCAAAATTGAATTAAATCTGGTTAAGGTAAAGCTCAGAAATTCCATGCAGCTTCCTACTCAAGGCATCCGCCATCCGGTCTTATTTTCCTTTCACGTGCTAAATATCAAAATTGAATTCACTTAGGAAAGAATTCCATTTGGCTTAGCGAGCATTCAGATCGGCCTGTTTAAAATAGCTAGTTAAGTTACTGTGACAAGTTCTTAGCATGAACCTTTTTCCTAGCAGATAATGCCTCCATATTTGCAAGGCATGCACTACTTGTTGTGTAGATTAATCCGTCTTGCGGACAAGACTGATCTCTCTAGTACAAAAGGTAACTAGCAACAAACAACCAATTATACTAATCTCTCTCTAAGCATATAAGATTTATAAAAACACTATACGGGTGTAGAGCCTACCTTATATCCAACGCTTGCTTGATTTTGTTGAAATCCTTCCCGTGCACTGAAAGAACGTTCCTCTTATATCTACAATCACAAACAAGCAAAAAGATTAAGCAGCACCTGTATAGACATTATCATAAATAATACTTATCATAATGATCAAGGAATTTATGAAATAAACCACAAATTGACAGTTTAATGAGAGAAATGAGTATATTTGTATTAACTTTAAAGATAGAAAACCTTTACAACCTGTGCCTTTATGTTGTGCAGGTCCTCCCGGGGTCCGAAGCAGGAATCTCCTCTACTTTGACAAGCATTGCACCTCTTGAACTAAGACAAATAGAGATGAGTGATTTAACCTCACAGAAAGTCTTAGTTAACTAAGTCTAAATCTCAACAGCATTTAACTTCAAATCTCATAAGCTTGAACTCCCTTTGAGGCTACCCAAGGCCTCTTTTTATAGTGAAAGAGAGGAGTTTTCTAGTTCCAAATATGAAGGGATAGAATCCTCCTTCAAAGGGATAAGCTCCTTACATCAAGGGGTTAGCTCCATTAAGAGAGGGATGCATGAACCAGCTTCAAAGCGTATCCATTCCGAAAATTCCCGTCTAGAATCTTCAAGAATTCACCTGGAATTCACTTTTTATCTTCATTTTCTCGCCTTTTTTATGTTTTACAGAGGTCCGCACCCATTACACAAAGAACG
Organism: Pinus albicaulis; assembly: GCA_034641835.2. Taxonomy (NCBI): domain Eukaryota; kingdom Viridiplantae; phylum Streptophyta; class Pinopsida; order Pinales; family Pinaceae; genus Pinus; species Pinus albicaulis. Next base: position 1,083,295,847 of record CM076577.1, on the reverse strand, counting down.
TGCGGTATGGTTCCGCATGCAGGCTGAGATTTAGGTGCGGGACCGCAGGGAATGCATAGAGAAAGTGCGATACCAATTCTTAGGGGATTTTAGGGATTTTCTTCTGATTTTGAAGCTTGACATGAGGAGCTGGTATATTGGACTTACAAAAGGAGGAAGTATGAGTAATAATAAGCTCATACAGTCAGAAGAATGTCAAGGTGACAGTTTTCAGTGTAACAAATTACCCCCTAAAGTGCAAAGTCTGGAATATATGAAGTTGTAATCTGTAATACATGAAGAGTGCAGTACTTTATCATTTCAAAGATCATCCTGTGGACACCCCAGTTGGTACCTGTAAAAACATTCAATGCAAAATATATACATGTATATGTCATCACTGAGGTAGGCATTCCCATACTCAGATAAAACTAACTATGAACTAACTGAAATCGTTCTGATACAGGAATGATTTTGAATACATCATAGTAAAGATATATGTAGACACAGTATGGACGCAGCCATCTGTTTATCAATAGTCTACTGTATAGATGACAACAAAATTCCTCGCAGCCTGGATGGTGGAAACTAGATCCAGGGTCTTGATTTCCTCATCTCGAACCAGTACGATTCTAACCATGTGAATGAATGTGTCGAAGTCGAACATGGTAGAAACCACTTGATTACCAGTCAATGATGTGAACTGTTAACAAGTGTGAGAGAAACCACCAGTAATGTCAATGGCTCTCAAAGTACTCAGTACAATCCATGAAATGTGAATGAATGAGCCGAAGTCGAACATGTCACGGAATCATTCGATCGAAGGTCAATGATGCAACCTGTCGTCGAAGGCGAGAAACCTGCCATTGAGGCATGCAGATTTCAAGGTACTGACGATTTCTGGATCAACTTCCTAGATAATGTGCTGATGTCGATAGAAAGCGATCTGTCGTAGGCAAGCCCACAACACGAAATCATAGATCAAGTTTTGAAAATATTTTGGCAAGGACTGACTCAGGGATGGTCAATGATGGATGACAGATATTTTGCAGATGAATGGTTTTATTTGAACTGTTCTCTTGGACACATAACGACACTGCAGATGGCTTGGTGACAATTGACTCAAAGCTAATACCCAGAAACCGGCTGAAAATTTTCAATGTGGTTTGATTAACTGTTAAGCAAAGGATTTCCCAACCCAGGTGAATATAAGTGTCGTGTCCAAGAGTGGTCGACCGAGTTTTCGGACAATTTTAAAATACAACAAACATGCTCATTTTTCTCTCTTTTCCCCCACCATTTCTGGCAAGTACCTCTTTATTTTTGACAAGCTTGAGGAGGATAACATTTGCTTGGTTATAAGATCATCCTTCGGATGAGTCCAACTTAGTTTAAAATTCGAACCCTAAGAAGGAGTGGTTCGTTCCCGTTGAAAATTAAACAGGTCCTTTACTGTTAAGTTTTAACGAGTCCAGTATAGGAGAAACTCGGTGTTTTTCAGTTTTAGGGAGTCAGAAGAAAAACTTAAGAAAACTCCATGGGTGTTCTTTTTCGTAAAATTTAGTCTCTCGAGCCCGAAAAAGGATAAAATAATGCGGGAGAGAACTCTATTGACCGTATTTAGTCAACGTATACCTTTTTCGTAAATAGTCCATTTCAGTCCGTAAAAGGGGTAAACTTATACTGAAGGGACGACTATTCATTTACTTTAACGAGTTCGAATAGTCAAGTACTCGGCAATATTTTCATATTTAGAGAGTCTGAAAAGGGCTTAAAAGAGGACTCCAAGATTTCGCTTTTTCGTAAAATTTTTGAAAGAGTCCGAAAAAGTGATAAAAGTATGCTCTTTGTTGAAAAACGATCATTTCACCTGAAAAATCCTGTTTCTGCACAAAAACTCAAAACATTACACATACCTGTTTAAGATAAATAAAAATGCTTTCAAAAATATCCCTTTTAAAGTGAAAAATAAATAAATTAAAAATTCATTCATTCGAAAAAACTTATAAAAAGGACTTTTTCTATTTCATTTTTACCGTTCAGTTGCAGAGTGAAAAGTAAAAAGCTTTTGGATAAAAAATTTCCCGTAAAGATTCTGGAAAATTCAACCATTGGAATCGAAAATCGTCAGCCCCAGGTAATCCACGACCTCCTTATCTTGTTTTTCATCCGTTTGAAATTCATTTTTAGGCTTTAGTTTGATTTTTTAGGGCAAAAATTGGTTCAAAAATGCGCCCGCGGGGTCCGCAAGCGGGACACAGTTTACCTGCGGACCCCGATTTTTTGAACGGGAAAAAATCGAGGGTACCGCACTCGGCACACATCTCGCGTGCGGAGCTACGCTCTGTTTACAAAGAGCGGGTGCGGTACCCGCGCGGTCAAATTTAAAGCACGGTTTTCTCAAATTTCTGCCAAAATTTCTCAAATGAAATCATTCTAATATGCCTTATTTTGTGTTGCAGGGTTAACAAGATGCTTATTTGGCGAGAAAGGGAGCATGAGGAAGTGGATGAAGCTGCAATACTTCATTTACCCACACAAAGGGCATTAAAAACATGCTGCTTATACAAATTCTGGGCCATCTCTGGCATGAGGGCACAAGTGGAACTCTTAACATGGTTGGTAGACAGATGGCATGTGGAGGACCAGTGTTTCTTTATTGGTGGCCACCGGCTCGAAATTGAGCTGGAGGATATATATTTTTTGACTGGGTTGTCCAAGAGGGGCGAACATGTATCCTTGTTTGGGACTAGGCCAGGTGGCCAGACTGTCGCTAGTCTTCAACTCGAATTTTGCAATGATCAGGCAAATCCTCGGGACAAATGGATTGACATAAAACATATCATCCGTCCTGAACTGAAGGTTATAGCATTCACTGTTACCAAACTGTGTGGGAGCGCCGCGCTTCATGTAGCTACTGGTTCCCAAATGCGTGTTGCAGTGGACTGTTTTCGCGGCACCATCTTCAACTGGTGCGAAGCCGTGTTGGCCAATATAAAAGGCCAACTTACCAGAGCAAAAACCGGGAAACTAAAAAACTTTGGATACGGATCCATCGTCGTTTCTTTTGCTTTGGAGAGGATTCCTCAGTTAGCTCCACAGAGTATTTCAGTTGATGCCGGTCGACCTCGAGAACCAAGAATGGTTCGCTGGTCCGCGCTGATGGCTCGTCATGCTATTGAGGGCACTGAGATTGTACGATTCCCTGCTTCATATTTTCATTGGCTGGATCGCCAAGTTTTCATGATAGAGGATTTTCCATATGCAGGGATAGATTTCCGCAGAGATAGAGAGATGTCTCTCCCTGCAGGGGAACAATGGGACGATTCAGGTAAAAAAATTTTCAATGTTTGCTAAGTTCTAATTTTTTTTAGTTTTTTATCGTCTTAGAAAACTAATAACCAAATTTTTTTTGAATACAGACGTAGGTCCACAACGACAAGCTCATCTCCAACCTTTCGAGAGGAGACAACCAGTTGCGCCCGCACCAGCCCCAGCAGGCCAATCAGTAGAGATTTTGACTGATTTGGAGCATCATCTAGAGCTCTTGACTCTAGATATACTAGAGACCAGCATAGATTACATTCCTCTCATGCTACAAAGATATGTGATTGGAGTCCCAGGACCTTTCAGGAGGTTCCTATGCAGGGTGGCCCGAGTAGTTGTTTCCTATCGAGATCATCATCAGTGATGGGATGATCGTGTAGACTCATTTTTGTACTTTTGTGTTATCATTTTTGCCGATCATAAGGTGTTTCCAACCTATGATCGAAGACGATGTATATTTTTGAACACACTCCTATGATATATATCACTATTTTGACGGCTATCTGTGTACATAAATGAATGTTGTTTGTTTCACTGCTTTTAATTATTGCAAATGTCTATTTATCATACTAGAAGCAATTGAATCTGCTAATGTATTTAAATGTCTTGGAATATGCTGATATTCAATGTAATCAAACTCACGTTCCAAGAGACGAACTCTCAAAAATAACCGTAATAACACCGGATTTCTAATGGTATAAACCCTGTTAAGTTGTAATACAACAAGTTCAGAATCCAACCTTACAATCAAACTCCGAATTCCAAATGATATGGACTCAGATAATAACTCAATCACTGCACTATACTCGGCAATGTTATTTTTTGTTTGACCAAGGCTTACCCCATGCATGGATACTAACTCGTAAGAGGGTGAATAGATCACCCAAGCCGCGGAAGAAATGTTCCGTGTACTACGACAAGCACCATCAGCAAAACCAATGTAGGTTTGAAGAGATGTCGACATCTGCAATATCAAGAGTAAAACTCAGATAAGCAGTCATAGTGACAAAAACACACTTCTAAACTAGGCACACTTTTCTAATCTAAAACACACCAGCAGTAAAGAAAATCTAAACTAACAAAAATCTCCACACCTCGTTTAAGCGTAATATCGCTTTAGATAAAGCCCATTTCTAGGTTTATCCAAAGGGACACCGTCAAAATCTACTAACTCATAGGCCCCTTTTACTAACTTTCGTTTCACAATATAGGGACCATGCCACATGGGCACGAACTTTCCAGCTCCTAGCTTGTCATTAGCTTGATCATAAAGTAAAACTAGGTCTCCTTCTGAAAAATTTCGAGGGGTCACATTTCTATCATGCTGAGCTTTTATCCTTTTAACATGAGCCTCGTTTGCTATTGCAGCATTTCGTCGATTCTCATCTAATTGGGCTAAGTATAAGAAACGTTTCTCCTCTTCAGACGTAGCTGGAAGTAATTCTATGGCTAATTTTAGTGACGGTATTTCGCATTCAATCGGCAACACAGCTTCCAAACCGTAAACTAGTTGAAAAGGAGTGAAACCCGTTGATGTTTTGACTGAGGTTCGATATGCCCAAAGCGCTGAAAATAACATGGAATGCCAATTCGTCTTATGAATACCAATAATTCGTTTTATCATGGTGACTAAAACTTTATTAATGGCTTCAACCAGACCATTTGCTTGTGGATAGTACGGAGTGGAACTATCGTGGCGTAGGCCAAGTTGTTCTGTTAGTTCAGTCATCATGATGTTCCGAAAATGACTTCCATGATCCGTAATAATAGCCTGAGGAACACCAAACCTAGTAATTATATGATTGAATATGAATGTTGCAGCAGTCTTGCCGTCAGCTGAATATGTAGGCATCGCCTCGGCCCATTTCGTAAAATAATCTACTGCGAGAATAATATAGGCATGCCCCCCGGCCGAGTGAGGATTACATGTGATAAAATCGATACCCCATTTTGCGAAAGGACCAACAGCAATTATAGGGTGAAGAGGAGCGGGTGGCGCACACATTTTCCGATCAAAAACTTGACAGTTGTGGCATTTCCGAACCGCATAAATACAATCTTTAAATAATGTTGGCCAGAAATAACCTGCACGCAATATCTTTTGGGAAGTGGCATACCCAGACATATGACTGCCACATGCTCCAAAATGACAGTCATTTAAAACCTTCTCAGCTTCTTCATGAGTTAGACAACGTCGGAAAATAGAATCCGCTCCTCGTCGATAAAGTGTATCACCAATGATATTATATTGTTGGGATTGGAAACGTATTTTCCGTCGCTGAGTTCGTGAAATTTCAGGCCGAAAAGATTGGGTTTGGAGATACACAATAATATCTCCATACCATGGATCAAGTGTACTGATAAGAAACAAATATTCGTCCACAATGGACTCTTCTGCCACTGTTTCAGTATCAGTAGAGGGGAAATCACACATCAGTTCCGCAAAAACCAAAGATTTCTTTGCCTTGGATTTCTCAAATTCCAAGTCAAATTCCTGTAGGATAACTATCCATTTAGAATACTTGCCCCCTAGCAATTGTCTGGTCAAAATGTACATCATAGGGTTGCAATCAGAAATTACCGTGGTTTTACGTAACAAGATGTAATGTCTAAAACGTTGGACAGCTTGAACAGCTGCCAAGGCCAATTTCTCCACATGTGTGTATTTGATTTCAGTCGGATTCAAATTTTGACTAAGATAATAAATCACATGTTCATTGTGAGATTCATCTTCCTGAACTAGTACCATTCCAATAGTGGAATGAGAAGCAGCGAGATACAAGATGTAATCTTGGTTGTAGTTGGGAGGATGCAATAACGGTGCATGGGTTAACGCGTGTTTAAGTGCATTAAAAGATCGATCAACGACCTCGTCCCAAAAGAACGGAATGTCCTGTTTCAACAACCGGGTAAAACCCTTCGCAAGCTGAGCATAGTTCGGAATAAATCTACGTAAAAAGTTTTCTTTCCCCTGCAAACTTTGGAGTTGGCGCAATGTCGAAGGAGGAGGCAATTTAACAATAGCTTCGACCTTTGAAGGATCAACACGAATGCCTGATTTTGAGACAACAAATCCCAGTAATCGACCCGATTCTACGCAGAAAACACATTTATGCGGATTCAACCTTATCCGATAATGCCGACATCTCATAAAAATTGCTTGTAAATGAGTGGGATGATCGGCCCTACGTAATGAATGAGCAGGTAAGTCATCGAGATATGGTTTAACAATGTGCTTAATGTCATGAAATGCATAAGAAATCGCCCGTTGAAAAGTTGCTCCAGCGTTCTTTAGTCCAAAAGGTAGTTTACAATAGGAAAACGTCCCCCATGGACAAATGAAAGTTGTTTTAGGTTGATCTGCAGGGAGTATGTTTATTTGATTGTAGCCGGAAAAACCATCCATAAAGGAGAATAGTTCACTACCAGCACAATCGTCGATTATCTGATCGATATAGGGAGTTGGATAATTGTCTTTTGGACACGCTCGATTAATATCCCTATAGTCGATACATACTCTTATCGTTCCTTGTTTTTTAGTCACAGGAACAATATTCGATACCCAATCCGTTAAGGGAATTGGATAAATGAATCCTGCTCGAAGTAATTTTTCAACTTCAGCTTTTATAGCAGCAGCTTTTCTAGGATGAATTTGACGTAATCGTTGACGAACAGGTTTAGCATCCGGGTAAGTCTTAATCTCATGAACTACGATCGATGGATCAATTCCTGGCATTTCTTCATAAGACCAGGCAAACACGTCACGGAATTCTTGAAATAGGGCTTTATAAGTCCGAATTTCTTCATCTGTACAACAAGCACCTATATGAATGTTTTCAATTATTCCTGGTTTTACTGAAATGTCAATTGGAACTGTTCTAGATATATTTTCCAAATTTAACTCAGAATCAGGATTTTGCAATGGATTCCGAGGTTCCTTGGCATATTCAGCAGTAAAAATTGAAGCGAAATCATCTTCAAAATGATCTAATTCAGGTAAAAATGAAGATCGGTGATGTAGATCTTCCCATGGTAAATCATCAACAGACAAAAACTCACGAATTTTCTCATCTGTATGAACAATTTCAGGAAATGTTGTTGTTACTGAACTAGATATAGAAAGCGATTCCTCTTGGATCCCATTCATTGGATCAACTTTGGTTGAAGAGGGGTCGGAAAAAGACTGTACAGCCTGGTACGCAATTTCAAATGGACTCAAAGGCATCGCGCCATCAAATGAATCTATCTCGGATTCTGAAGGAATAATCCAAGGATCATCAAACATAACTGTGTCTGACGAAATCATATGAATAGTTGCAATAGAAGACGATACAGTAGGAGGAGGAAAGGAAAAAGTTCCTAGTAAACCAGAATCCTTAACCAAACCTACTCCAACATCCTTATAAGGGATAGCCGTTTTACCAACATGCTGGATTGTTTCTGTAGAGGCTGGGTCTGACGAAAAATAAGTTAACTGATCTATTGTCATGATCCTTCCTTGATATGGAAATTTTATAAGTCGAAAGACCGAAGAGACAACAACAGTCATAGCATAAGACCAACTACGACCCAGTAGAAGGTTGTAATCTAGAGGGGCATCAACCACTTCCACATCTAGATTAACGATTTTTCCTTCAACCCCTATGGGTAAATCCTGCAAAATACCATAAGGTTGAAAACCTCGACCATCAAAAGCTTTAAGAATTGTCGGAGATTGGTTAAGTGTAGGAGAACCAAGAGATTTCCAACACTGAAGCGACATAATACACGTTGAAGCTCCCTCATCAATCACAGTCCGAAAAATAGGTCTGTTTTTTACTAACACTGGAATCTGGAAAACCATTTGGTGAGGAAGACGCGTTGTACTAGTTTCTAAATCGAAGATTATGAGGTTAGAATCCTGAACATCAATAGCTCCTATGGCAGACAATAACAATTTACGCTGTGCTGGACACGATTGCAGCACTTCCAAAGCCGACATTGCTGAAGGAGAAACAGCTAAATCTTCAACAATGTTGTAATTCTGAGCAGCTCTCGCATGTGGATTGAAAGTTGATTTACGAAGAACACCTTTAGCAGGCGGTTTGATTATCAAGTCTGGATTTTGTTTCTCGATCTGTAGCGGACCGGAAACAGGAGGAGTTTTATTTGATGCGTTGGCATTAGAAGACTCTCCTTCTTTGCCATCAACGGGATTCTTAGAACCATAATCTTGCGATCGCGTCGCAATCCTTACATGAGACATCATCATAATAGGCTCTTCTAAAGTAGTCGAGGAAGAACCAATCATCTTACTATCTTGAACTGGAAAAGGATCCTTCAAGACAGTAGGTTGTTGCGATCCTTTAACGAGTTTCGTAACTTCCTCTCGATATGGACATTCTTTCGTGAAGTGATCTTGTTCACAAATGAAGCAAGGATAGCGAGGTTTACGTTTCTCGTCATTGGATTCTTCTCTATCTGTTTTCTCTTTCGAATTTTTCTTGTTTTTATTCCTCCCCTTCTTTTTGCTACCGGATTTTGATTTTGCCGTAGATGTTTCAACGACATGAATATCGGCAGAAACTTCTTGAGAGGATTCTCCTTTCGGGGAATCAGGTAAAGTTATAATTGGAGAAGAATTCTTTGAGGATTTATTCTTACTTTTAGAACCAACTGTACCAATCATACCGTCAGTGGCATGAGACCCTGAAGGAGTAGCAGCTATTTGACCTTGTTTGGGTAGATCGGGAATTTTCTCGTGAAGAGTACCTGACTGCGTATAAACGAGGTCAAGGTACTGAGCCTGAGAAATTACTTGCTCTTCAGTAACAACACCAGCCTTAGCTACATCTTCAGTGATCTTGGGCAGTAATGATTTCACAAACCATTCTGCCAAAATTTGATCCGGAATATAAACCTTCACCAAACGTCGTCTACGTCGCCACTCATGAATATGATCAGAAATATACGTGGACGTAGATTGTTTTAGTGAAGTTAATAATTCCGTGCCATTGTCGTATCTGACAGGCAACTGGAAATGAGTTAAGAAAGACGTTGCTAACTGACTGAAATTATGAAACGAGCCTCGTGGCAACTCAATGTACCATTTGGCTGCAAGACCTATGAGTGTCCTCTGGAAAAGATGTAAGCGAATCGAATCATCAATAATCGAATTAGATGCACACCAAAGGTGATAAGTCATCACATGATTTGATGGATCCTCTCCTGACTTACCTTCAAATTTCGGTATATCACTGGGCAACTTATGAGGCATTGACGGCCAGTTCTGATAATAGAAAATAGGATCATTTGTAAGGCGTGTCAAATCTGGTAAGTCCAAAGTTGCGATGAATGGTAATTGACGGTTAGGGTCACGAAAACCTTGAGAAGCCAAAGCAGATCCAGGAGGCGGATACCCAGGATAACTAGGAATCGGATTAGCATTAGGTATCGTATAACCTCCTGGATAACCAGGATGAATCGGACCATACTGAGGTTGTTGATAAGTATAACCAGGGTATGGTTGATAGCTTGGATTCTGAACATAGGGACCGAATTGCGGCTGTCCCTGGTACGGTTGATAAGTAAATTGAGGTTGACTCGTAACAACTGTACTTGTACCGGCTTGTCCTGCAGGCATCTGAACTGTAGTCTGAACTGAGGGTCCTGACTGAGGTACAGAGACTTGAGGGATTTGCACAGATACAGGGATAGCCGAACTCGGGGCTACAGACACTCCAGAAATAGGTGTAACAGGTTGAACAGACGTTGTAGCAGTTGCAGCAGTTTGGGGTGGAGTTTGAGGTGTACTAGGCCCAGGCTGCTAAACTGAACTAGGTGCAGGAGTTTGAATAGCTGGCTGAACAGGCTGTTGAGTTAAACCAGAAACCATTGGTTGACCAGGTTGATAAGGTAACTGCACAGTAGGCTGCAAAGGCTGTTGATATTGGGACGGATCCCACACCATCATTCCGGGGTATTGTCCCGTAGAAGGTTGAATAGAAGGACCAAAACCTGGTTGAACGTAGGGTTGATAATAAGGGAAAGTTCCGGCTCCTTGAACAGATGGTTGACTAGAAGGCTGTTGGTAACTTTGCATTGGATACTGCCCTTGAGGTTGATAACCTTGAGGCACGTATTGAAGTTGGGGTTGTTGAGGACCCTGAGGAGCATATTGAGTTTGGGGTTGACCCTGAGGAATGTACTGTCCTTGAGGTTGATAACCCTGGGGTATGTACTGTCCCTGGGGTTGTCCCCCAAAATAATATGAATCCACAGTTTGTCCTGGGAAAAAGCTACCTTGAGGTTGGGCCCCGGGCGGTAACTGACTACCTTGAGGTTGCCCCCCAGGCGGTAACTGACTACCCTGAGGTTGCCCCCCAGGCGGTAACTGAGTTCCCTGAGGTTGACCCCCAGAAAGAAACTGACTGCCTTGTGGTTGAGGATTAGGAATGTTACCAGACATCATAAAAACTTGCTCTGTGTTCGACGTTTCAATTTTAAGTTCACCAAGACCAGATGATAACACACTTTCGATAGGTTGAGGAGCTGCTCCCGAGAAAGTACCAGACAAAGACTGATATCCCGAAGGAACAGAAGGACCACCATGTAAAAATGATTCAGGCGTTTGCGAAAACATGGATGACTCTCCAGCCATAATAGATGACGGATAATACCCTCTGGGCGTAGGATGGAATGGAACTCGAGGTGGATAAAAAGCAAGACCCGGATTCTCTAAAAAGTTAGTTAAAGAGAGATACCAGGGACTAGTTCGAATAGGGATGTAGAAAATAGATTCACGTTCCCTAAGATTTAACGATTGAGGGGAACTGGGAAGAGATATGTCTTCGTCTGGATTAGTAAGTTCTTCTATAGAAATTAGTCCAGAGGGAAGATTTTCAGTAATGATATTTCTTACCTTGGGTGAATCTAGATTACTAGAAGTTGGTGAAATAAATCCTGAGGATGTTTCTAACACAGAAGATTCAGTTTCAGGTTCAGAGATTTCAGGTTCATCAGATAATTGACCAGTAGGAGAAATATTTTCAGTAACTTCAGAAACTGAAATCGGTTCTTGAATATATTCTGTCGTAGGAATTTGATGATCAGGATGTATTACAATAGCAGAGGTTTCAACTTCTGTTGATCTTAGTCTACGGCTACTGTGTGGTACCAGAGCTCGAAGCCCTTCAAGCTAACCTGGTGAAAACTCAGGGGGTTTCCCTTGTATTCTCCGGGACTGTCTTGGCAATTCCGCCACGATGAAAAATTATCTAATCACACGCAAACAAAGAAAAATTTCAATGAAAACACCTAAAGTCTCTAAGAAAAACAATTGAATCACTCGCTTAAAAAAATCTAAGAGTTCAAACCACACACAAACAAGTAACTTTCTGTACTAAAATCACTAGTTGGTGATGAAATCCAACTTAGTAGAGTTTTAACACGAAAAGAGCGGTTGGAACAGCTACCCCGACAACCTGCTTAATGAAACAGACTGGCACAAGTTTCTTCACATAACCATCTCGAGTGAAGAGAACCCCCCAGAGAGTCCAATTGAGTCTAGTCGACGTCTGTTCCAGGTACAGTGGGATCTTCCCTCCACCGTCACCTTAGGAAAGAATCCTAAAGATTATGGCCTCTAAGGTTACCAACTTAAACAAATATACCTGGGGGAACAGTCTACGATCCGACACACACGCAAGGGCAGAGTAACAAAGCTCAATCCCCTTGAAGGCTCCTTGAACATAATCCAAGGTTTACCGACAAGTGACCCCTGGCTCCTCGACAATGGTCTATCCGAGGTTTACCGTTTTTAATACGTGTATATCTTCTATCGTTCCCAATGAGGAAGGATTGATTACCCCACTGGTTCAGATTTGATCTCGTGCTTAACTCCTTTAAGAGGAGCTTCCCAGAGCATACATGCAACAACTGGAATTCTTCCTACCGCAAGATATATCTACTTGTTTGTTTTATCTATCTTGGAGAGTTAATTACTCCCTACTCCAAGATACTAGCCTAAGCTATGTTGGTGATGAGAGCCCCAGAAATAAAAAGATTACTAGATGAATTTTATTTAAGCGTTACTTTTAAGAGCTGTTTCTTAAGTCAATGGGTGCGGAAATGAAACTTTGTATGATGTGAAGACCCGACTTCCAAAAACACTAAAATGCACCTATGATGATATTCAAATCTTTTTTCTTTCAATGAACTTTCTATCTAAAGAAGAGTTAGAGAATGCAACCTTTAATTTCCTTCTTCAAACATGAAAACTAATTGAAAGAAACTCTTTTGTCTTTTCAATAAACTACCAAAGCTCACAAGAAAACTCTTTTTCTTTTCCAAATAAGAAGCTAAAAACAATTCTTTTTCGAAAGAAATCTACAAAATTTAAAACTATTCAAAACTAACAAATCTAATTTTGAGATCTAATCTAAATTGAGTAGAAGCTTTTAGAGTTTTTTTTTATGAATGTTTCTCTTAGTTGTTCAACAAACTAAGAATCTATTCGTTCAGATAACAAACAGATAAAAACACTCAAAATATGTTTTTCAAAACACTCAAATAATGAAATTCAAAACTTTGAAACAAGTTCTTTCGAAGATTTGCAAAGAAATCAAAAGGCTTAATTTCTCAACATAGGATGTTTCCACAATCAGGTCAGATTCAAAGACAAAAAGAGATCAATGTAATCTGAGATACTACAGATTGTCAAAAGTTTCGAATCACCACAAAGACCAAGCAGGAAAAACAATCCAATGGGCAAAAATTCTTCTAGAAAATCACCAAAATACTAACACTGTTGGAGTTCATTCACAATGAATTCTTGATAGACACAATAACCAGTCTGGGCAGAAACCAAAGATCTAAAAATAAACCAGAAACAGAAACCTAGAAATTTTCTAAAATTTTTACAGGGTCTGCATGTAAGCAGTGTTGACAGGTGCGGTCCCGCACTGTATTCTATAAAGAATGTGCGAAACTGCCCGCACTGTCACAGTTATGCAGAGTGCGGTCCTAGCAAAAATTATAGAAAAATTCAAAACACTTCTAAATTTTCAAAAACAGAAAAAATTTAAAGTACCCAGACAGATGTGAATCAATCAAAAATCAGAAAAAACGTTTTCTCAAGTCAAAAATCAAAGAGAAACCAAAACAAATAAGTTCTTCCCCAGTGGAGTCGCCATTTTGTTGTGTAGATTAATCCGTCTTGCGGACAAGACCGATCTCTCTAGTACAAAAGGTAACTAGCAACAAACAGCCAATTATACTAATCTCTCTCTAAGCATATAAGATTTATAAAAACACTATACGGGTGTAGAGCCTACCTTATATCCAACGCTTGCTTGATTTTGTTGAAATCCTTCCCGTGCACTGAAAGAACGTTCCTCTTATATCTACAATCACAAACAAGAAAAAATATTAAGCAGCACCTGTATAGACATTATCATAAATCATACTTATCATAATGATCAAGGAATTTATGAAATAAACCACAAATTGACAGTTTAATGAGAGAAATGAGTATATTTGTATTAACTTTAAAAATAGAAAACCTTTACAACCTGTGCCTTGATGTTGTGCAGGTCCTCCCGGGGTCCAAAGCAAGAATCTCCTCTACTTTGACAAGCATTGCACTCTTTGAACCAAGACAAATGGAGATGAGTGATTTAACCTCACAGAAAGTCTTAGTTAACTAAGTCTAAATCTCAACAGCATTTAACTTCAAATCTCATAAGCTTGAACTCCCTTTGAGGCTACCCAAGGCCTCTTTTTATAATGAAAGAGAGGAGGTTTCTAGTTCCAAATATGAAGGGATAGATTCCTCCTTCAAAGGGATAAGCTCCTTACATCAAGGGGTTAGCTCCATTAAGTGAGGGATGCATGAACCTCTTCAAAGCGTATCCATTCCCGAAAATTCCCATCCAGAACCTTCTAGAATTCACCTGGAATTCACTTTTTATCTTCATTTTCTCGCCTTTTTATGTTTTACAAAGGTCCGCACCCATTACACAAAGAACGTGCGGTATGATTCCGCATGCAGGCTGAGATTTAGGTGCGGGACCGCAGGGAATGCATAGAGAAAGTGCGATACCAATTCTTAAGGGATTTTAGGGATTTTCTTCTGATTTTGAAGCTTGACATGAGGAGCTGGTATATTGGACTTACAAAAGGAGGAAGTATGAGTAATAATAAGCTCATACAGTCAGCAGAATGTCAAGGTGACAGTTTTCAGTGTAACACTACTACGGTTTGCTCCAAATCATAGGCTGAATACCTATGCTCGTGATCCTTTAGCTTCCTATATTCATAAGCTATGACTCTTCCCTCTTGATTCAACACTAACCTACTACCTCCTTACATGCATCAGTACATACCTAAAACCCTTTACTGGGATTTTCTACCTTCAGCATAGGGGCAATAGTTAACAACTCCTTTAGTAACTCAAAAATGTCCTGACATTCTTGAGTCCATTTAAAGACTCATCCTTTCCTCTGCAAGGAGGTAATAGGAAAAGCTATTTTTGAGAATCCATTGATAAATCGTCAGTAATAACCAACCAAACCAATAAATGAGAGTATGTCAGCTACGTTCTTTGGGACCCTCCATTCCATAATTTTCTTTATCTTTTCTAGGTCCACATCAATCCCTTCAACATAAATCACATGCCCCAAATATTGGATCTACTCCTTAAAGAAGTCACATTTACTAAACTTGGCATAGAGCTGATACTCTCTTAGAATTCTCAATACAATGCATAGATGTTCCTTGTGCTCTTCTATATTCTCAAAGTAAATTAATATATCATCAATGAAAATTAAAACAAATTTATCCAAGTATGGGTGAAAAATTCCATGCATTAAGCTCATGAATGTTGTTGGTGCGTTGGTTAACCAAAATGGAAATACCAAAAACTCATAATGCCCATACCTGGTGTGAAAGGTTGATCAGTAGATCATGTCCAAATTATGGAAATTGCTCAAAAATGAAATTTCTTAGAAGTAGTTGCAATCTAAATGACTGAAAAGGTCCCATCGCTATGATTCTAGATCCATAAACGGTTCTCAAAACCAAGGTCGTATGTAGAAGTTATGAATGTTTGAAAAGCCCAGTAAACTCCAAAAATGAGTTGAAAAAGTTTGACTTTTCAAATTTGAAAAAAATTAAAAAATATTCCAAGGAATATTTTGGGAATATTCCTTAAAATATTCCATGAGGGCGAATCATATTCTGACATTTGGAAAGGTTCTATTTGTTGATGGTTTGACTTGTTAATTTTTAAGACAATCACGGGCTACTACGTGGTAGGCCCGGAGGTCGCCACGTGGACCCAAGAGGAGGTTTGGCATATTAATTTTTTTTTATAGTGCACAAGATTTGAGCTCGTGACTTAGCGCCCACTAGTGCAACAACCAACCATTGCACCGCCGTAGCAGATCTTAACATGTATTGGTGTCGAAGAACATTTAAGGTTTAAATTTAAGTTGGGTAGAAAAGTTAGAGGGCCAGCCCCTCAGGACTAGCCCCAATTCACATGACTAGTGTTCATGACTCGGAGCCTATCTACTCCACAACAGTTAACTGACGAAAAAATTTGTGAAAACTGTAATATGTGGCCAATGCTACATAAGATTTATTGTCATGGTTATGTCAAACGGTTCCGATGGCGGCTTAGGTGGAGACTTGGGTGCAGTGGTCACATGTGACTGCCCATACCACTTAATAATAAATGCCACTCCAAACGGTCCCAATGTATTTGGCACGTTCTAACATTTTCGGGGAGTTGGCCAAAATGGTGCAGTTAACTAGAGTTCCTCAAATTTTGGAGGAGGTCTTTGAGGGATATTGGGCAAATTATTATTTTTCCATAACTCCCTAATTATTGAACGAAATTGGCTGAAAAAATGGTCAATTTGGGTGTTATCGACATTTTTAAGAGTTTTTCATAGGTTTCAGGTCAAACATACATAATCTTCAGTAGTTTTAGCTTCAGCGAAGATCAAGGAGCCATCAGGGCCATAATGGAGAAGGCAATGTATTGGGCTTTCTTTATCTGTTTTATGTAAATGAATAGTCATCTCTGGCTAATTCATACCTTCTAAAGCTGATTTTACAGATATTTTTTCATATTCAGGCTTATTTTCACTCTTACTTACATTTTGAGCAAACTAATACATGAAGGACATGCCATTGGGAGTTGGACCAGCAGATGTAGCCCAGGAGAGGTGAACTGATTCAAAAATTTGCTGATTAATGTGCTTTATGAAGTTGATTTCTCTATTATTTACTGATGTACAATGATAAAGAGTTAAAATACTTAATCAATCCTCACACAGATTTTTTTTAACACAGCCAGAACTATTTGTTTAACCTGCAAATTAAGGAGAACCTTATGCACACATTATTATTACTCTTTGGATACTTATCATAGCATAACTAATACAATCCATTCAGTTCAAGTTGGTATTGAAGCTAGAGTTTTATTCTCTGCATTGGCCTTATGCAATATTTGTTTAACTATTTTCAAGGTTTTCATGTTTACTAGGCTGAAGATTATGAGAGGAGAATGTCAATTGGCAAGGACTTACAATAATCCTCAGCCAAGGAGGGCAAGAGTGCCAGTATCTCCACCTTCAATTTCACCTCCAAGAGAAGCAGAAGAAGCCATAAGCATGTCTTCAAGGGAAGGATAAATCCATGAAGAAGTTGATCCCAAAGAGGAAGAAAGGGTGTTTAGAAAAGCATTCATTGATTTGACATAAATGGTGAGAGTCCTTTATCAAGAAAGGAATGAAAGACTAGAAGGAGAAGGATCCAAACTTCACAAGGAAGGAGAAGGATCGTCAGGAGGCCATAATGATGAGGATAAATCCAAGAAGCGTAATGGAGGAAATGGAGACAGTGGAAAGTCGTCATCATCACCTCATATTCATCTTCATCTTCATCGTCGTCTACCTCTACATCATATTCAGTACATCATACTTACAAAGTCAAGAACACGAGTAAAATTTATTTTCTTAAACTTGATGTTAAGTTTGAACAAAGTTTGATGGTGAAGTAAATGCAGAAAAGATAGATAATTGGATTAGGAAGTTAGAGTTATACTTGAGAATTCAAAATTTTCATGATGACGAAACCAAAATTCAGCTAGCTTCATTGAGAATGGAAGGTGTAGCTCTTGTTTGGTGGGAAGCCAAAACAAAGGAGAAGATCAAAAAATATGGTAAGATTATCTTATCATGGTTTGATTTCATTTCTGCAATTAGATAAAAGTTTTATCCATTAGCTCACATGTAGAAAGCCATAATGGATTGGAAAAATTTTAAACATTTGAAAGGAAAAAATGTTCAAGTTTATACTCAAGAATTTAGAAGAAGAGCTCTTCTACTAGGAATAGATTTGCATAGCTAAGAAACTTAACTCAAGTATATAGGAGGTTTGCATACTTATCTAAGACATACCATTCTCATGTTTAACCCTACAAGCTTAGATGAGGTTTGTGTTCAAGCCACATGTTTAGAGGCAAGAGGTAAACAAAATTTTTATTGGAATGAGGAAAGTGAGTTTAAAGGCAAAGGGGGAGAAAAGAGAAATGCAAATTCTAGGAAAGTGATGGGAAAATGTTTCTGCAAACATTGTTCTAAAAAAAGCCATAATGAGGACCATTGTTGGAAACTTCATCTGGAGTTGAAACCAGAAAGTTTTAAAGCCAAAGATAAAGCCAAGGAGAAAGGCAAGACAATTGCAATAGCTGAACAAGATCTAGGATCAGAGTCAGGAGATGAAACTAAAATCATAACTATGGTACTAAAAAACTTGAAGAGGAAAGAGAATGAAACTAAACCCAGTTCTGGTATTTCTAACTGTCACATAGAGGCTCCGAATGAAAAGAAGAAAATTGAACTATTTCATGTGAGGGTCATTTCCAAACACACAAAGATTGACACACTATTTGACAGTGGGTCAAAAGAAAACCTTATTTCTGAATACTTAGTCAAGAAACTAAATCTTGAAACCATTCCACATCCTAAACCATATCCGCTTGGTTGGATTTGTAAGGATGCAAATTTACAGGTTTCAAAGAAGTGCATGTTGCGCTTTGCCATAACAACACATTTTATTGACACGGTTGAATTATATGTTGTTCCACTTGCTATTATAGGTGTGGTGTTGGGTATTCCTTTCTTGTATGATAGGAAAGATATTTTCCATCGCCATGAGAACAAGTACCATTTATTCAAGGATGGCAAGGAGTATATTGTGAGAGCACATTGCAAAAAGCTAGACTCTTCTTTAGTGAATGCAGGGCAGGCGAAAATGCTTGTCAATGCAATTCAAATATTGAATTTGATGTTGATTAAACAAAGGGAATTTGTACATAATTTTTTTCATGAATATGTTGATGTAGATAATGAGTTGTTTCAGTCTAAAAGCAGGTTGTCTTGGAAAGAATATGACAAGAAGTTGCAGCAATCGTCTTTGGTGTCGATCGGTGCAAAAAAGAAAGTGTCAGTGCAAGGAGGTGCAACGATCCAAGAGAGCATAAAGCATCCAAGTAGAGAAGGCACAAAGCTCAGCAATGATCATTGCTTGTTTCAAAATGGCAGGGTATTATGGCAAGAAAAATTGATCAGGAATCGACACAAGTACAAGGCTAATTCAACAAAAAATTCGCCATAAGGACAGAATGCAAGGTGAATGTAATTTTCAGTTTCCTTTGAAGGTAGACCTATGTAGGAAAAATATTTTTACTGTAAATTTAGGTTGATGTTCTGCAATTTTCAAAAATTTGCAACATGACAAGGTCAAAGTTGGCAACAATTGGTCAACAGATTCAAGGAAGAATTTTTCATTTTATGAGAAGCTCCGATTAATGAAATCAGGGAAATTTCAGTGGATCAAGATTGGAAGAGTGGAGAGTCAATATCCTCATCTTTAGGTACAGTATTTCAGAGAGCTTTTGGGGTCCAAAAGCTTCCTAGTGAGGAGGTGTGATCAAGAGACCATGTCCAAGTTATGGAAACTGCTCAAAATTTAAGGTGTTCAAAAGTGGTTGCAATTTGAATGACCGGAAAGGTCTCGTCATCGTGATTCTAGCACCGTGAATAGTTCTCAAAACCAAGGTCGTATGAAGAAGTTAAGAAGGTTTGAAAAGCCTAGTAAACTCAAAAAATGAGTTGACCAAGTTTGACTTTTCAAATTTGGAAAAAATAAAAAAATTATTCCAAGGAATATTCTGGGAATATCCCTTGGAATATTCCATGAGGGAAAATCATATTCCGACATTTTGAAAGGTTCTATTCATTGATGGTTTGACTTGTTAATTTTTAGGCCAATCACGAGCTGCCACGTGCCAGGCCCGGAGGCCGCCACGTGGACCTAGGAGGAGGTTTGGCATATTAATTTTTTTTTTATAGCCCATAGGATTTGAACTCATGAATTTGCACCCGCCAGTGCAACAACCAACCATTGCACCACCGTAGCAGATCTTAACATGTATTGGCACAAAAGAACATTTAAGGTTTAAATTTAAGTTGGGCGGAAAATTTAGAGGGATAGCCCCTTAGGACTAGACCAGCTTCACATGACCAGAATTCATGACCCAGAGCCTATCTACCCCACAGTAGTTAATTGACAGTTGAAAACGGTTTGAAAACAGTAATATGTGGCCAGCGCTACATAAGATTTATTGTCACGGTTATGTCAAACGATTCCGATGGCGGCTTAGGTGACGGCTTCGGTGCGGCGGTCACATGTGACTACCTATACCACTTAACAATAAATTCCATTCCAAATGGTCTCGACATATTTGGCATGTTCTGACATTTTTGGGGAGTTGGCCAAAATGGCGCAGTTAACTGGAGTTCCTCCGGTTTTGGAGGAGGTTTTTTAGGGATATTGGGAAAATTTGTTTTTGCCATAACTCCCTCATTATGGAACAAAATTGGGTGAAAAAATAGTCAATTTTGGGTATTCTCAACATTCTGAACAATTTGGCATAGGTTTCAGGTTGAACAGAGGTCATATTGAGTAGTTTTAGCTTCAAGGAAGATCAAGGAGCCATCAGGGCCATCATGGAGAAGGCAGTGTATTGGGATTTCTTTATTTGTTTTATGTAAATGAATAGTCATATCTGGCTAATTCATACCTTCTATAGCTGATTTTAAAAATATTTTTTCCTATTGAGGCTTATTTTCACTTGTACTTACATGTTTAGAAAACTAATACATGAGGGACATGCCATTGGGAGTTGGACCAGCAGATGTAGCCCAGGATGTGTGAAATACTTCAACAATTTGCTAAGTAATGTGCTTTGTGAAGTTTATTTCTCTCTTCTTTACTGTTGTACAAGGATAAAAAGTTAAAATACTTAATCAATCCTCACACAGAAATCTATTTAACAAAGCCAGAACTATTTGTTTAACCTGTAAATTAAGGAGAACCTTATGCACACATTATTATTACTGTTTGGATACTTAGCACAGCATAAATAATACAATCCATTCAGATCAAAGGTTGTTTTTCCTATATATTTGTCCTTAATCCAGATCTGGTGGTAACCCAACCTTAAGTCAATCTTGGAAAATACTGTAGCTCCTTTGACTTGGTCAAACAATTCGTCTATGCATGGTAGTGGGTATTTGTTTTTAACAGATAGCTTGTTGGGTTGTCGATAATCCATACACATGTGCATTGTGCCATCCTTCTTCTTCAAAAACATCACTGGTGCTCCCCATGGGGACACACTTGGCTAAATGTAGCCTTTATCCATCAATTCCTGCAGCTACATCTTCAATTCTATTAATTTCGGCACACTCATTCTATAAGGAGTTTGGGACATAGGTTCTACCTCGGGTATTAGTTCAATAGTAAAGTCTATGTCTATTTTTAGTGGTAGTCCCAGAATTTCCTCAGGGAATACATATTGGAATTCTTGCACAATAGGAATATTCTCCAACATAAGAGTCTTATCTTTTGTGTTGGTGAATCCTACTTGAATTGCATAAATCTGGCAACCTCTTATCATATATTTACTTAGCTGAGATGCAGTAATAGGTCGTAACTACAAAGGATTTTCAATACCCCACAATTCTTGTCATGTCCCATCATTTGACTTAAAATGAATGAAATTATTCTTGCAGTCCACTATTGACCAATGTTTCTCCAACTAATCCATCCCCAATAAAATATCATAAGATCCCAGAGGTAGAAATTTTAGTTCTACAGTAATGTGTTGGTCCCCAATACTCAGTTCACAATTTGGTACCTTAGCATGAACTCGCCTTCTTGTCCCTGTAGCTAGCTGAACTAGCCAAGGATTTTTAAATTTATGATTATGAAATTTACAGTTTTCAACTACACGAGGGTGTATGTAGCTCAAGCTGGCTCCGGTATCAACTAAAATAGAAACATATCGGGTTTGGAGCTTACCTTATACCTCTATCATGGTTGGCTGGTAATTTGCTTGCAAATCCTCCAGTGTTGCATTAATTATGGGTATGTTTCGAGGTACATCCCCCACCATCGATGCCTCTTGTCGATTTTCTGCCACCTCATTCCTTCCTCGATGAGGGAATTTTTTGAAGTAATGTGCATGACCACATCCCCAACATTGCAACAGGGGTTTTTGGGGCTAACCAATCTCAGGTCTGCTTGAAGCTTTAGTATGCCACTCCTCACCAGCCCACTTGGTCCTTGTTTGAATTTTTCCATTCCGTTTACTCAGTGGATTCCTTGCAACATTATTAAAATTGTCGGATATGTTATTTATGTTATTGGTAAAACTTTTTTTCCCTTTTTGAGGTGGCGAATTTTACCCAGTTTCTCCCCTTGCCTTGAAATTATGATAGCACATTTGTGCTTTCCTTATCGCTTCATCCATATTTTTTGGATTTATGAACTCAATTATTTATTTCATGTGTGTCGCCAAACTGCTCAAGAAACATTGTACTTTTTCCTTTTCATCGTGAAGATAAGGTACATATCTTAATGATGAAGTGAATTTCATAATATATTCATCCATAGTCATTTGGCCCAATTTCAGATCATGAAATTCTTAGAATTTCTCATCGTAAAAATGTTCAATCAGATACTTATCTTTGAAATATTGTTGAAACTCATCCCAAGTTACATTTTGGTCTTCCACTCGTACTTTCTTCACTTACTCCCACCACAATGTTGCTTTTTCATGCAGTTGGTAAATGGCTAGGTGGGCTTTAAGTTTGTTGTTATATTCATAAATTTGGAAGTACTTGTTCATGTTTATTATCCAAGCTTCTTCCATTTCCTCTGCCTCTCCGTCAAAGGTAGGAGGCTTGATCTTCCAAAATTCTCCCTATAATTCCACTTTTTGTTTTTTCAGCTCTTGCTCTTCGAGGACATTTCTAGATTCAGCCTCATTGTATGTTAGGCTTTTATTACTTCTTGGCATTTGATTGTTTTCAACATTATCATGTATTATTGGGCATCGTTCTCTCTCTTCCTGAGTGTTTCTTTCGGGGCTAGGCTTTCCACTAGGAGGATTATGTCTATCTGATAGAATTTTCAATATCCTCTCTTGTTCTCTCATCAACCTTTAATTTTCACTGCAAACCTTAAGCAAATCTCTTTGTAGCTACTGCACAGTATCCAATAACCTATGTCTCTGTCGTTGTTATTCTTCCAACATTCTTCTTGTTTGTTGGTGTTGGTTCACACTTAACTGCACCCACATTTCGGGGCTGACCTCAGGATTGCTCACAGGATGGGTCTCCCCTGTGTTTATGAGTGTGTGATGACTCGATCCCTTTCTCATGGTATCTTACACTAATCTATTCCTATACTTAACAAAATTTCCTACCATTAAACCTTAGTAGGAACCAAAAAAAAATGTATGGTACTGGCCCATTTGGCCCCAGTTTGTAACTTATGCTCCGATACCACTTGTAACGACTATCGCACTAAACAAAAAAAATTGTATACTATGATTAAAAAAATAAAAGATAATAATCACCATGAGATAGTACTCTTACTAACTCTAGTCATAATTCAAAAGGACTAGGTGAATACACTCTTATAGATGCATTAGTAAAACCCACTCATCATAACACTATATCAATATGTATTCAATATATTAACAAAATCACAACTATTCAAATCTAATACATTACAATGGGCAAAATTATTTGCAT
Organism: Pinus albicaulis; assembly: GCA_034641835.2. NCBI lineage: Eukaryota > Viridiplantae > Streptophyta > Pinopsida > Pinales > Pinaceae > Pinus > Pinus albicaulis. The sequence goes on along the minus strand of CM076577.1, from coordinate 1,083,272,385 downwards.
TATGGAACTTTAGATTTATCTCATGTACTTCGGTCTTGATTTTTACCAGTTGTCCCTTTAGAATGGGTTTAATTAATACATTTTATTGAATAACGTTAACCCTTGGACAACCATTGTACTAGCCTCTGTAAGGTTAATTAAAATTCAAGGTGATGCAACTTAAACAATGTATGACCTTCCACTGGCAAATATCTACCACATCTCTTGGTATATGTGATGATCTCCACCTATCCACTACTCTGTCCTCTGGCACATCTTGGAGCGTTCGATCCCTTCCCTATGAATTTGACGCTGGATCTAGCTATGGAGGAGGGTCAGGGTAACTACCCACCCCCAACCTCCTGCCAGAGAGTCATTCTCCCACTGCCAAAGTTCTAGACTTGGCTCTGCCAGCTGGTAATTCTCAGGTTAAGCCTTAAGGTGCTCTTCCAGAATCGAGGTGTTGTCGATGGAATAATTTTTATGTGAACACATTTATAATTGAGGTAAGAGCTCAGAATTCATTTTGAAACGGAAAACCCATTTGTTTATGTTCACTGGAATCTCGTTAATTAATGTATGGTTTAATTCCACTATATTGTTTTATTGCTCAAATATCTTCGACATTCCATAGGTTGAGTTATAGTTCGCGGGATCACCCTCGTATTAGCTCCAAAAACACCCTCTCCTCCTCGGCTCTGCGAGTAAGTGGAGCTATTTTTAATGTTTATTTTTTTCAGTTGTTGTCATTTCTTTGCTCAATATTCATTATTTTTAAGGTCCTTCACCGCAGTTTGTAATTTCTGTGGTTATTTGTTGTTATAGACATGGGGAATACTAGAGGTAGGTGGATTTTGGTGTTCACCCAGCCCTTGGTCAATGGTATGTTTCACTCCTCGACTCCCTTCGCAACCCTGACCCGATCGTTCACGGTATCCTCCAAAAAATAATCTTGGTTGCCCCATCTGTCTACTCTAGGTTTTCATTTCCAAGGATGTATTAGGGTTAGTCACAGCCTTGCAACTCTGTTATGGAATGCTTAATTATATTTATTTTTGGGTTTGGCCCATAGCCTGAATTTGTATTGATTTACGAATTTTTTTCAAAACTTCGGATTGTTATAAATCATGCAAGTTAGAACTAAATATTTTTTCTATTCTAAATGAATGTGTAGCAATTTTATCCAATTACTTGAAAGGGTTTTATGAGGGTTTTCCGATTTTTTATTTTGGATAAATTATGCTATTTGAATTCTAAGAAATATCATTATTTTCTTTCTGGTTATATGGCCAGTGTCGTGGCACCTATCTAATAGAATTTTCTTGCACAGTGGCTTAGTCGTTTTCATTTTCTTAGCATGTACTGGTTTATTTGTTTATCTCCATATGGTGCAATATTTAACTGGCAGAGTGGGATCGAAACCTCGAACCTCATCATGGGTCTTGGTTCTAAACCCACGGTCTAAACTTGGTGCCTCTGTCGGTATAAAATTTGGTGGACTCTTGGGTTTTTGGTTCTATTCTACTATTATTCATTAAAGTTCCACTACAACCATTTACAATGGTTTTCATTATTTATTTATCTCTAACAGTAAATCAAACTCTAACTTAGTTTATCCAGTGTTTTAGTTGTTACACTTCCATCTTAACATTCAATGCATTACTCACAAATACAGTCATCTATTCCAAAATATAAAGATATAATATTTATTTATCTGTGATAGTAAATCAACTCTAATTCAGTTTATTCAATGTTCTAGCTGTCACACTTCCTTCTTATCATTCCATACGTTATTGATAAATGCAGTCATCTACTCCTGAATATAAAGATAATGTAATTCTAGCATTCTTGTTGTAATATAGATGCAGTTTTAGCCTAACATTTCCTTTCAGTATTTATGTTAACGTAAATGTCAAACTAGTATTTATTTAAGTACTTTTTATACAATATGAAACTGGCATTCATTTTTGTATCCTTAATTGCAAATGCGAAACTAGTATACTTTTCTGTAATTTAAGTACAACATTTGTCTCACATTTATTTCAATTATTCACAACATTAAAAAATATACTTAAAAAACTTAAATACCTTTTTCCAGGGCTTATTTTCTAGTAACTATTGGTCTTCCCAACCTTCAGCGAGCCTATTATGCCTCCCCTATGCCCTTACTCTGCACCAGGGCTTAGGTTTTTCCTCAATACTAGGAGTTAGACCTCAGGATTAAATCCAACCTTTACTCCTCCAAGTAATTAATGAGTTCCACTGGTTCTCACAGAAGCTCTGTACAGCTTAGTGAAGCCATTTGTTGCTTAACCCTCGACACTTTTTGCACAAAAACCCTTTCGTCCTTAGGATTTTCCCTTAAATCCTTTTGGAAAATTAACTGCCAGAACTATCTCAACCTCTTTTCCTTGGGTTCTTGGAATATTTACCAAATATTTACATTTTCTTTTAACTCAAGAGAAATGTTATTAAATTAATCTCTTTAAATAAAATGTTAAATATCAAAAGTGTCACTAACGAATGCCCCATTCATTATTAATTTGGAATGTATTATAACAACTTATATAACAATAAGTAAATTAAAAGCATGGGGTTACACAAAGGAGCAGAGAAGAGCCAACAATAAGGAAAGGAGAAGCATTAGAATATCAGTAGAGGCATCAAAGAAGTGAATGCAGCTAAGAATTAAGGTACACAAGGAGCAGAAGTAGCTGAGGTAGCAAAGGTAGAAGAGAAGCAGCAAAAGGAGAGAGGCAGCAAATGTAGCTAAGCAGCAAAGGAAAAAAAGAAGAAAAATCAAAGAGGCAGTGAATGAAAAAAGGCAATGAATGTAGCAGAGGCAACAAATGCAACTAAGAAGGCACCAAAAGCAGCACTAAGGACCATTGATTTGGGTTGAAAATCACTTCGGCGGAGATCTAAAGCACAAATCGCAATGTTTAGCATCTAAGTATTAAGGACATCGCAAGGTAAGTTATTATGTATGTGATGCGAAGAGGAGAAGGGACACATGTTAGCACAACGCAAGATCGTAGATCAGACGAAATGGAGGTTAACCACTAAGTTAAACTGTTATAAGTTGCAAACTGCGAAGTACGAAAGATGACATGGCAGTGACGTAGAGATGACATGGAAGTGATGTGGCAATGATGTGGCGATGATGTGGAAGTGACGTGGCAAGCTGACATGGCAGATGACGTGCCATGATGACATGTCTGCGACCCTATATATCACAGGAATTTATGATGATGTGGCAACGTGACATGGTAGTGAAATGGCAGGGTAACATGGCATGATGACGTGGACCTTGCCTACATACCACACATTGCAACACTTAAGGGATAACGGTAAGGGGACCACAAGTTAAGTTAATTTTTGCAATGCGAAATAGAGGGACACATGTCAACCTTGCACAACATCATATCCCATAAGAAATAGGGTTTAACTTCAAAGACATCGCAAGGTATGTTGTTTTGGTTGTGATGCGGTAAGGATCAAATGACATGATGAGATGAAGGGAGTCCATGTGGCAGCACCACGCATGAGCGCAGATCGCATGGTTTATGTTTTATTGCTATTTTTAGGGTATGAAACCTGCGGGCAATTATTTACAATGAGATATGATTGGTCAAGCATTGTGGGACCCGATAGCCATGTTATGTGTCTGTTATGTTTGCTATGTTGTTTTGATTGATAAACATATTTATGTTATATATGCATTGTTTTATCGATAAACATATGTATGTTGATAAAACTTAGATTTGTAATACTCCGCTGTGTTAAAAGGGAGTTTTATGCGGGACATACCCCACATGTTACAAAGAAATAATATGAACGCAAATCAAAAGAACATGAGCTCGGGCATAACAGTGTTTTGGTAGTAAAGCAAATGAAAAGGATGAACACAGAAGAAGAGTTGGGCTAAAGGGGGCAGTTATGCAGCAAATTAGGAATATAGCTGCAGAAATAGAAAAGATAAAAAGACAACAAGCAAAAGAGGACAAACTGTAAAGTATTATTTATTTTATATTTCTTTTGATGCAAAGGCAAGTCTCCGTAGGAAAAGAAAAAATCCAATGTAATACTAAAATGAGTACATAGTGTTGTAACATCTTGAATTTGTTGAGCGAGGAAATGAGAAGGTCGAAGGAAAAGAGTCATACATGTTCATTTCATATTCCCATATGGAATGGAAACAACTATCACTAGAAAATTTGGCCCAATTTCCAACAGCCAGTTCGTCGCTATTCCGACACATAGTCGTCACAAGAGCGACAGTTTGAGGCTGAACAAAACGTGGTTAGCCATTACGTCACAATTCTGACGCTTTGCCAAAGTGCTGCAATATTGACACTTTTTCCGATGTTTTGCAAAGTGTCGCTATTCAAACGTTTTGTAAGCGTCGGTCTTCCGACGTTTTCGAAAAAACGTCGCAATTCCGATGTTATGGCTTCCAACGTTTAATTCTGACATTTTACAAACCGTTGCAATTCCGACGAAATATCATTCACATTTTAGAACATCGTGCATCCAACACTTATGTAACGTTGCTTTACCGACAAAAAATTTAAAAAATATTTTAAAAAAAATTTCGCTCTTCTGATGATCGAGGCGTTTGTCTTCTGACAAAAATGTAGAAATATTAAAAAAAAAATAACGTCACTCTTCCGACAATAGAGGTGTCGGTCTTCCGATGAAAATGTCAAAATATTAAAAAAATTAATGTCACTCTTTCGACGTTTAAGGCGTCGGTCTTCCGACGGCACATTACAAAAATTTTAAAAAAATCACAGTAGGTAAAAACCTATGGTAAATATAATGACTTGTGCAATAGCTAGTATTGTGGGATGGTGTCAATCTGAAAAGCTTCTTCAAACATGAATTTGAGAAAATATTGTATATTTTATATGTATCGATCGAGTATCTATGTGTTTGAAATATCATTATTGAAGCCGGTGTTACATTTGCTTCTATTACTGACCTATGTCTTGTGAGTGTGGTTAGTTGGTATTGTGAGTGGGGCTTAATCCAATGACTTTAGCTTAATCCAATGAATTCATGACAATATACCACCATAATAGAGCCAATGCCTTTGGGCCAATACATGACCCGAGCTTATAGGCAAATGAGTTCAGGCCAGTACATGACCAGAGCTTCTGATTCAAAGCCTTTGATCCAATGCACAACCATATTAAAGCCAACGCTTTTGACCCAAATCATAATAGAAATTATGATCCAATTCATAACAGAGCTCGGAAAACTATACCAGATCTTACATCTTCAAGCCAATATACAACCATAATAGAGATTATGAGCCAATGCCTTTAGGAAAAATCACAACAGGGTTTACGAGCCAACACATTCAATCCAAATCATAAAAATACTTACCAAACAATGCCTTTAGGCTACAAGTATATTTATTTTCACACCCAATTTAATTCCTCCAAATGTTCAACAATGAAAACGGATGTATAGAGCAGCAGCAGTTGTAGCTTCTACAATCAGGTTAGTAGCTTAGACCCTTTTTGCAACCCTCATTTTAGATTCTCTTATTTTTTCAACAATGAAAATGGTGTCTGCAATCCTAAATATTACAGGGTTTAAGGCTGTAAATTGTTGGGTTATTGTTTCTTATGGTTTAGTTTATAAGTCCAAGCATTATGAAAACATCCATTGTTCAGAGATTACATTGGCTAAAGACAACTTTATTGTTTGTTTGGATGTATGCAGGAGGCAGAGCTCTCATATATAGGTACCTTTATTTGATCAAGTCTTAGTATCTAATCCAGTACTAGTAGTAGTGGAGTTACTGATCTTAGTTAGATTGGAATTACACCTTGCAATTGGATAAGAGTTTGTATTGCCTCATCAACGAAATGAAACTTTAATTGCAACAAAAAAAAGGCAATCCTCTTGCAGCGTCCATAAAGGTGGTAGTTCTATATGGCCAGGCTTCACTTGAACAAACATGTCTTCCATTACATTTTTAGTCTGCTCTACCAGACAGAGCTGGGGCAAGGATGAAATGCATGCTCAAGAGTTCAAATTTCAGGGCAAAAACTTAAGAAATTTAAAAGAAATTGCACCTAAAATTCTCAGTAACACCTACCTTCATTAGCAATGGCACTTTTGGTACATATAGACAGTAGTAAAAATGAATATATTAAAAACTGAACTCAATGCCTGGATTGGACTTGCAAGATGGGAAATAAAGGCACTTTGACAGGCCATCTCACATAGACTTCTCAGGACAATCCAATTTTATGGCAAACAACATCGCAAGCCACACATCTCAAAACAAAACCCACACAATGCAACATAGCAAGCAAGAATGCTTGTCTTGTACAAGGGTAACCTAATAATCACTAGAATGTTATATCGATATGTAATAAGTTGTGATGGCTTGGCATTGATGAGAAAAATGGCAAAGACGTTAAAAATAATAAAATAAACATAGGAATATGGAAAGGAGGGGTGGATAACTTAAAGGCCAAAGAGTATGATGAAAATACACGATATAGTTTTGACAGCAAGAGTCAACGATGATACACTAAAACAACCCAACAAAAAAAACACTGCAAGCTATACCTATAAAAGAAGCATTATAATAACAAAAAATTGTGTATCTAGTACCAACAATTTTGATAGCAACAGACAAAAATGATACACTACAACCACCCAATAAAAAAAACACTGCAAGCTATACCTATAAAAGAAACATTATAATAACAAAAAATTGTGTATCTAGTACCAACAACCTACAAGCTAGTACTAACAGGAACTTGTCACTTGGCAAAGGCTAAGATATCCAGACACTCACATACAGTGGTTCCACTCCATGGGGTGTGCCCAAATTTCAAGCCTCATATCACAACAAACCAATATTAATCATTCAAACATGTGCAGACCTGAGGCCTCCATGGAGGAAACACATTCTTAAGAATAGGCCCACTCAAGTTGTGCATATACAGGAAGAAATTGGTAATAAAATTTCCATTCTTTGGATACTGGAAGCGCTTGGTAATAAAACGTCCATTCTTTGGGTACTGGAATAGATGTACAGTGACAATTTCCAAAGAGATTTTCCTTGACTAAACTAAATTAGTGCAATGGAAATCACAAACACTGAATACATGGGTTTATCTTTAAAGAAGCAGAAGGCAATACAATATTTCTTGAGCTCCTAGAGTTTGCAATTTTCCCTGTGTAACATTATTGGAACCAAGTGCCATGACCTCACACTTTCCAAGTTATGATACAAGACATTTTCCAAGAGGTGTGAATCAGAACACCCTAACACGTTTATTCCATTTCCCAAGGGTATTTCTTGTTGAAGGATTTGGACTAACAATTTTTTTTTTTTATCAAATGTGCTTTCTCAACTTGTTATCCAAATGCCATAGTTCCAATATTAGTTCCATATGCCATAGTTCCAATATTAAAAAAAATGTATATAAGCTTCTAAAATACAGAAGTGGTTGGAATCCAATCTCCTTTAAGGCTAACAATTTGTATTCTCATTCGAAGGGAAAAAATATAATGACAAATTTTGGTGTTCAAGCAGTCACTTAAGATTCTAGAAGTTTGTACTACTAAAGCAAATACATTTTTTCTACCATAGAGCCTAGGAAAAATTAAAATATTAACACTACAAGAAATCCTTTCAAACATTTCTCGGCCCACACAAAATCATTCAAAGTCTTCTAGGTTGTTTCCAAAGGTCAGGATGTATGCAGGAGGTGAAGGACTTGAGTGAACTACCATACTAAGGAGGAGAGCATGATTATTGAAACTAGGTATTTCTTCTCCAGTGAACACTTGATTACTTACTGTAATGGGTTTTACATATTAAAATTGTATTCATACTAAGAGAAGCCAAAAGAATAGAGATTAAATTTTCTAGATCCAAACACCCAATTTCCATAAAATCAAGATAAAATTGGGTTAAAATAGTTTAGCAAATTTATATTTCAAAAACTAATGTCGGGAATAAGAACTGTAAGCTACTTAAACCCTAACAAGAACTTTTGAATTGGCTTTTCATGGCATGTTTTCTGCCCCATCTTAGTTAGATTGGAATTACACCTTGCAATTTGATAAGAGTTTGTATTTCCTGATGAACAAAATGCAACTTTAATCGCAACAAAAAAAGGCAATCCTTTTGCAGAGTCCATAAAAGTCATAGTTCTATATGTCCAGGCTTCACTTGAACAAACATGTCTACCATTACATTTTTATTGTGCTTTGCTAGACAGAGTTGAGGCAAGGATGAAATTCATGCTCAAGAGTTCAATTTTTAGGGAAAAAACTTGAGAAATTTAAAGAAATTGCACCTAAAATTCTCAGTAACACCTACCTTCATTGGCAATGGCACTTTTGGTAGATATAAATAGTAGTAAAAATGAATAGATGAGAAATAAAGGAAGAAAAACTGGACTCAATTCCTGGCTTGGACCTGCAAGATGAGAAATAAAGGCAAGTTGACAGGCCATCTCACATAGATCTGTCAGGACAATGCAATTTTATGGAAAACAATAGCGCAAGCCACACATCTCAAAACAGAACCCACACAATGCAACATAGCAAGCAAGAATGCTCGTCTTGTACAAGGGTAACCCAATAATCACTAGAATGTTATATCGAAATGTAATAAGTTGTGATGGCTTGGCATTGATGAGAACACCCTAACACATTTATTCCATTTCCCAAGGGTATTGCTTTTTGAAGGAGTTGGACTAACAAAATTCGTTTTTATCAAATGTGCTTGCTCAACTTGTTATCCAGATGCCATAGTTCCAATATTAGTAAAGGAAAAATCCTGCAATATATCTGTATTAAAGAAAATAAGCTTCTAAAATATAGAAGTGGTTGGAATCCAATCTCCTTTAAGGCTAACAATTTGTATTCTCATTCAAAGGGAAAAAATATAATGACAGATTTTGGTGTTCAAGTAGTCACTTAAGATTCTAGAAGTTTGTACCACTAAAGCAAATACATTCTTTTTTCCATAGAGCCTAGGAAAAATTAAAATATTAACACTACAAGAAAGCCTTTCAAACATTTCTCGGCCTACACAAAATCATTCGAAGACTTCTAGGTTGTTTTCAAAGGTCAGGATGTACGCAAAAGGCGGAGACACATACAAGGAAAAATATTCTGCCAATAACTTCTTCACTTCAGGAAGCATCAAGCTTATATATGGTAGCATATCCTTTGGCTCTATTACCAAAGAACACATGTTTCGAAAAATATGGGTTGCTTTCTTTTTAGTATATGCACTTCTTTCCCTAAGACCACGGTGTTCTATAAGCACCAACAATGCTAGTGATGGAGCATCAATACTATTGGAAATCGTTGTCTGCAATGATGGTAAGAGATAAAGGAATACAAGATGTTGGTAATAAATGAACAACATCAAATCTCGCAAAAAATGGTATAGAAGGCCTGACACAAAACTTTAAAAAATACCTGTAGAAGAATGTCAAGGGAATGCTTTGTGTATTCATTGGGATCTGAGATACTCAAGAGTAATGTTGAAACTAGTGCAAATATTTCAGGGTCCTTGATTACATTGCCAACCTGTTGATGCAGTTAGCACCAGTCAAATAACAATTATTTGAATAGAAGAATAAGCAATAAATATTGAACAAAATAGACACGATTGGAATTGACACTCGGATACAAGGCATGTTACCTGCTGTAAATCCATCTGAGCAGCAAATTGAACCTTTGGGTGTGTGTCTATTAAAACATGCAATGTACATGACAAATAATTAGATTACTAAACCAAAAGAATAAGATAATTAGGTAAAGAAAAGATTGTGATAGTTTAAAACCCTAAGCAATCTCAAAGTTTACTTCAATATTTCTTCATTGACCCAAACCTCAGTCAGTTTAGGAAAAAAATTTGGAAGACATTGTGATAGCTGTTGAGGTGCCTAGTAATCCATTGCTCCCAGTAGCTAGACACTTAACTTATGTAATAGAACAATGATCAAAATAGAACAATGATCAAATAATGCAGGTAATACAAGTTCCAGCTAGGGATCAAAACCCAAACCCCTAATTTAGGCAGATTAGCGCCTGCGTGCACACACGAATAATATTATTTTTCTAGACAATAAAATGTGCCATATAGTAGGGTTCCAACAAGGGGGAACAGGCAATAAAGAAAAGTGAAGCTTAGGCAGTGTAATGCCTGCAACGAGTGATAGCAGTGCAGCTTCTATGGTAGGTTTGATCAGGCTTATAAGCTGCCACAGAGGCCATTATGCAATTTTTTTATCAGATCGGGTTGGTAATGGGTTGCAGTCCTAATAAAAAAAAATTACAAGCAGACCCATGAGACAAGATCTTGAAAAAAATGCTAAAACGCCAACCAAAATTCTCGTTGTATTGAATAATAAGAGTACCTGTTTTTGGAGTTGTGGAGTTGAGAGTAATGTAGAGATCCTCACACTGTCCATGGTGCTAGATCCATGAGCGTGGCTCGAGAAAGAAATATCCCACATCCTTCCTCCAAACCTGCAATAGTATGGCTGCATCCTTCCTAAAAACAGGTGACAGTATGGTGGCATCCTCCCTCCTTCCCTGGACAAACCATGCAACCAGAGGGAAATGAATGAGGGAAATTAAAACTTTTGATATTTGAAATTTTTTGACATTTTGAAATGAAACACGTGTGTTTTTTTAATGCCACTCAAATTAATTTAAAAATATATATTTTTTAATAATTATAATAATTTTTAAATAACTAAAATATTTTCTATATAATTAAATGTTTGTTTATTTTTATTTTTTAAATATATTTACAATCAAAAAAATAAAACATATTTTTTTGAAGAGAAATTAAAATTATATGAGTAAATAATGGACTGATTTTTGCGTATAGTAATCCTTCTACCCTATTAAATCATCATGCTTTATTAAAAGGAGTTTTAAACTTTACACTATTAAATTATGTTGTATTTTAAATATTAGGAGTTTTGATCTATTATATATATATATATATATATATATATATTGTTTATAATTTATGTATTATTTTTTCCTTGGATCTTTACTTGTAATTGAATGCAAATAGTAATACAGATTTGGTAGCTGCCATTGTAATTATCAATACTATTTTAATTTTTTTATCATGTTTCACACTAGTACAAAATGGCTAATTAGTTACTAAAAAAATGACTAAAATTTGCATATAAACGACTATTTTTTGGTCGGTGACCAATAGTAGCTAATTTACAGTATCTTATAACGCGACCAACTTTTGGTCGTTTTTAGCTTAGTCATTAATTGGTTATCTCAATTTTTTTGTCTAGTTGTATATTTGGTCATTAATTTAGTCATTGATTTGATCATTAATTTATTCATTGATTTGGTCATTGATTTAATCTTTGATTTGGTCATTAATTGTCACAATTAATGACCAAATATACAACAAAATATATTACTATATGATCACCTGATAAAACCAATTAATGACCAAAGAAATATGACCAAAATGTTCGTCGTGTTATAAGATACTGTAAATTAGCTACTAATAGTCATATATATGCAATTTTTAGTAATCATTTGAAACCAATTAATGACTGAAGAAATATGACTAAATTTTAGTCGTGTTATAAGATATTGTAAATTAGCTACTAGTAGTCGTATATATGCAAAATTTAGTCGTCATTTAGTTATATCAAATTTATCATTTGCAACAGTCATTTATTCATTATATAGACGAATAATTTAGTAGATTATATAACTTTCATTAATAATCATTATAAATAACTAATTTAGTAGTATATTCATTTTATTTGTGTTCATCATTAATCAATATAAACTACTAGTTTAGTAGTTTTAAATTGATTTTGTGTTAATTATTAATCAACATAAATTAATTTGTATGATTTAAAAAATGTCATACAATGTACATGTTCATCTAATAGGAAAACACAAAGTCGGATATTTTAATTACAATACCAAACAATATCAAGTGCAACTATATATAATTTCAACCACATTAATATATTATATTAAATGTTAAAGTATTGCAATATGATTTTCCAACTAAATATTGGTTGGACTACAATTTACACATGAAAAGGTGTTTCATCACTTCAAAACATTATCGTTGTGTTTTCAAGGCATTGAAAGTGAATTCACCGACTCTGAAGACTTGACCATCGGTCTTTATATGTGTGTCTTATGTGGAATATTGGCTCTAAGAGTATCACCAAACCAGTTCTCCTCTCTTTTTGCATTTGTCGCTCCAATGTTATTGCTCCCCTCTTTTTTCAATGCATGCTTCTTACCATCAATACTGAGTTCATTTTCTGAAAACAAAAGAAGATACAATGAGTGTAAAACATGAAAGACAATGAACACTATAATATAAACTAAATTAGACTATAAATAGTTTATACGACATATACCTCAACATCAACGATGTCACAGGCATTTTTCCCTATACAAGTAAGAAACTCGAACAAATTTTCTTCATTGGGGTTATAACTGTCACTATAATGTGGCCAGATAACTTGTATAAAAAAAGCAAATAAAATATCACCATATATAGAAAAGAACACCTTAGTAACTTAGTATTCAACTTTCAAGGAAAGCTTAACAATCATGTCAACTAAGTTATACGCTAAAAAGCTCGAGTAGTAGATAACTTGTGAAAACAAATAATCTGACGTGTGATGTTTAATCCTTGTTGTTTTATTCACAACAACATTTAATTTTCTAACGCATGAACTTAGTCAAGTATATAAACAAGATGTACTCAAATAACAACATGAAAGTAACTTTTTCTTATAGTCATGAAAATATTTTAACACAAAATAGCTATAAGGACTCCAATCAATATAGTGTAATACTAATTTCATCTTCAAGCTTTGGTTGTTGTTTAAATGGACATGGTACTAAGTATTTTCAATTTCATAGTTAAAAGACAAAACAAAATCAAAAGAAACGTCCAAAATACAATCAAACAATAAAGAGAGGATGTCATGGAATGGAAATTGAAATTATAAAAAATTTGTTTACCTATCCACCGATGTCATGTGTAGCACTCCTAAGACATTTTCTTGCCCAAAATAACCATGAGGTGAAATAATCAAAACATTAAAAACCATAGGAATTCCCACTAGAAACATTTCCAAAGTCGATGGCTTAGGTATCTAAGTGATCTCTAACAGCGAATGAACCATGTCCAAGACGTGATATGCATCGTCTCCCCGTCACTTTTCCAATCACATTTCCTGTAACTTGCCCACAGCAAAGTCAAGTGACAATCAAACAAAGACATTGACATTTGTTTTTATATTTTATATCTTTAAAATTTGAATATAATTTGTTTCATGAACATATTAATTCATATTTAAAGCCTTCCTGACATATGAGAAAGTATCAATCAAATAGGACATCAGAAAAATTGACCTCAATGAGGTCCTCAAAAAATTTCTACAATATCAATATTTTTCTTGTTGGGATATATTGGGTAGAAAAAATAACATATCTACAATAGAAAAATGAATATATTACTTATGGTCAAACTTTATATATGGTGTATTCTTAAGTAGTTTTTTAAGATGTTCCTCCGCCTTTACCAAAGTGAATTGTAGTTTGGTTAAACTATGTATCCTTTCATTCAACATGAATTTCTGCAAGATAAATGTCACACATTATCCTTCCCATTTCTCAACATGCTACATATGATAAATTTAAAGTTGCATAAAACCAAGAGCAAACCCTTTTCTAACCAAAACAAACAAACAAATAGTGTCTCTAATAAAACTTCATTATAATATTAGAAAATGAAAAGAGAGTGAACCATTTTTTTTGTTTGACTTTGCATATTTTTGTTATGAAAGTGCTCAAGCTTCAAGAACCAACAAATGTGAGGGTAGTCGTAAATGTGAAAAAAATTATGGTGACCTAATTTGTAGACTTCTTCAAATTGATGTGAATGATGCCATTTTCGGATGTGGTAAATCTCATAATAAGAAATGGCATGTATTCTAATAAATTACATTGCAATAACTACCATGGGCCTCCACGGGTTATAGGTCCTCAGTATGTTAATCTTGATGATGAAAGAGAGATGGCAACAATAAGTATGGGTGATCCTAGTTTGTATGGTGGATATCCTCAAACCGAGGTCACCATCTCAATGAACCTAGATTCTGACATGGTAAACCTGGATCTAATCTTCACCCAATTTCATTCCATCATACTTTGTCAAGACTCAAGAGGACATAATTGTCCTTCAACTTATAATAGGGTTTATTTTGAGGTTATAAATAAAGCTTATCCAAATCAAATGGAATTTTGGGCTCCAATAGATATGGATAATTTAAATGATAACAATTATATGTTTTTTTCCCAAGATTCAAATGTAGGGATACATTTTGTGGATTTTACTAATAAATAGAATGAGAGAAATAATCCATGAGGAGAATCTATTGGTCATTGTGATTAGTGAAATACTTGAAGATAATAAGATTATTTAGGTTCAAATCAAAGATGGTGTTGATTCTTGTAGCTCCTCAGTTGTTGGTAGTTTTTAAGGTAGGAAATTCAATTCTTCAAGGGTGGGGTCGTTCAACATAATTGCATCTACCTTGGTCATATCACGCAAAAGCAAAACATAATAAACAGAGAGTAAATATGTCAAGTTTAGGGAAAATCCTATTTGTATAGTTGCCAAGCTTATAGTTCATTTTTACTCTGTTATAACTCTGCTGAGACCACCTACTCTACAGTAAAAAATGGCAGAGGAGCCATCAGTCATACCTACTCATGGTCTCTTGTAGACATGATAGAAGAATAGGTTGATCCATTAATTAGAATTGCACATATATTGAGGAAAGACAATTCATTATCTAGTTAACCAATTGCACATTGAACCCTATATGGATGAGTAGCCTTAATAAAGCCAGTTTTCTCTATCATATGTGTTGGAAAGACAAACTAACATTGCTTGTATTTTTTTGGTTTCATGTTATAAATTCCTTCTTGGGAAACTCCTATTTTGTAATGGATTTGTTTCCCAGGAAGGATGCAAAGTTGTTCTAATGACATGGAATCAGCTTAGTGGATTTTGACCCTACATGACCAAGGAACTCAAGAGCCTTGGGCGCATCAATGGTAGCATCCTCCAATGAAATAGTACATTCTCTAACCTAGAAACATCAAAATTATATATAGTTATAATTCATAATCGCAAATGAACATATACTATAGTAGTCTTTAAATAAATTCAAACTTGAATAAGAACAAACATAAAATTTTACATTACCCTTCAGTAAGATGTCCTTGAATTAGAAAGAAAGGCTCAAACTTGCATAAGTGTGTAAGTAGATTCCCCATGAGATAAATTTCAACATCTTTCCTAAACAAAGAATCCAATATCCAAAGCGAAACCATAGTTGAATGGAACAATGGTGCTTTAAGGTCGTCTACACAAAAAGTTGCCTCCTTCAAATCTCTCACACTAGATGGTATGTCATGCAAAATTAAGAAAAAGTCAGGGAAACTTGTCGACTTCTCTAAAAGACATAATGAAAATGCATGGAAGCTTTGTAAAGGAATCCACCTGTAATATTCTTTGATTTAAATTTCAACATTTTTCCTAAGTTGAACCTCAATGAGTTGTGAACTCAAGGTTATTTGAGAATAATGTTCTTACAGTTGAAATTCAACATTTGCAGTCTTCCCACCTCTGTCACCAGATGAGTATGAATTCTTAAACCCTCTTATGTCATTATCCAAAACATTTCTTTCCTGGACACATGATTTTTCAAATAAAGGCTTTTTTTCAGCATAAGTCCTTGTCAAAATGGCATCTCTCATACTCACTGGCATTCGGTCAGAACTACAACCTGAAATTGGACCTGCACCTGTTCGT
Source organism: Pinus albicaulis (assembly GCA_034641835.2). Lineage (NCBI taxonomy): Eukaryota > Viridiplantae > Streptophyta > Pinopsida > Pinales > Pinaceae > Pinus > Pinus albicaulis. The sequence goes on along the minus strand of CM076577.1, from coordinate 1,083,256,502 downwards.
ATATTACTCAAGATGTGAATGGTGGAATATCTGATAGAGCACTCTTAGCATATGGCAGAGGCTGAGCCCTACCTCTTATTCCCTTGCCAAGACCTCCCTTAGGACTAAGAGTTAAGTGGCCATCATCAAGAGCTCTATGTGTTGAAGGGCTTGGCATACACTGATTTTCAAATTGAGCCCTATCCACAGTCCGAGCATCTTGACTAGTGAATCCATGGTCACGTGGTCCCATATGGGGTTGTGGCACTTTAATCCCACCCATATGTGGAAGTGAACCCGACTGTGCACCTGCCATGTAAGGTGCATCGCAGGTCCTCTCACACCATGATCAAGTGGTGTCACAAGTCTCCGACCTAAATGTCCCATTTTGGTACCTCGAGAGTGGCCTCCCTATCCATGTAGTTCTTGCACAACATCCCGATGCACTTCTTCTATTTTCTTGGGGCCCTCAACTTTCTTCCTTTGTTGCCATCCATTCCTCCTCGGATCAATTAGATCCTTCAACATGAACCTCAGCCTAGAGGGAAGCCCTTGGTTATTGGACAGTTTTGTCATCCTATCAAAGTAAGCATCAATATGTTCCTTGACCTTTGAATGGTCAATAATATGACCAATAGTGCTCATCAGTTTGCACGAAGCTTCAACATTTTCCTCCTCTGGATGCTTAAATTCACCAGTTAATTTCTTGATGCATGCATGCATAATTCTTTCAGTCAGCATACTTTCTTTATAAAGCTCACTAATAGACCTTATATTTCCTAGCATTCGTCGTTGTGTTGTAGCCTTCTTCTCCCATCTTTATTTTGCTAAAAGGATTTTTTCACCATGCTCTTCTGCTTTCTCAGCCTCAACCTCTTCTCTTTCATCTTTTTCAAATTCTTCCTGACATTTGTTCAAAAGAACTCGCTTGAAAACAACCTTCTCATTATCTTCATAAATTATGGTATTCCTGCAACAAACTGAAAACTGAATTTTACATACATTTCACAAAAAGCCAGCTCCATCAAGGTTTTGTCAAATATTTGAGATATTATACCATGAAGACATGATGCAAAGTCAATGTTCACTTCTTTGACATGTTCAAAAAGTTTCTCAAAGTTTTGGGGCGTTAATTTATTACGGATGGATTTAATTTGTCTTTGTTTCAATTGATCCTCATCAGAAACCTTTCCCACTTCATATCGGTTCTCTAATATATGAATTGTGGGCAGAGAAGGCTATGGAGGAGGAATCAAACCCTTATGTGAACCAAAAGCACACTGTCACCTATCAACATCAGAATTATTTCTCACTAGTCCAACTTGTGGAAGTGGTGCTTGTACATAAGGCCCTCCAGGAAGGATGACATTCATGCTCATTTGTGTTGCACAGGTATTTCTTACAAAGCCAGTATTATAACCTTGGCCAATTTGAAACTCAACAGAGGAACCACTAATATCCACATCCATCCACATATCACAACCATTAGTAAGAGCATCCACCGGCTTGGCCCATCTATCATCATCCAAACTGGCCATATTTCTCCCACAACGTTCAAGTAGATAATTCCCACTCAGTTGCCTGTCAAGTCCTCTTGCAGTGCTTGCTAATGCACCAGCCTCTCCTACATTACTTGCAAGTGCTTGAGAATTTACAAGTAATTCAATAATGTCTAGAAAATTTTCAAAATGATTTGATATATCTTTGCATTGATCTTTGATTGTCAACAAAAAATCACTAGAGTACTTTCTGTCTCCTGAACATTCAGTAACTAAAATAGCTTCTTGATTCATAGGAGTTGAAAGCTCGACTACATCTTCCTAGTCATCCACTTCTTTCAGGACTTGCTTCTCAGACTCTTTTGAAGAATTCTTACTCTTAACAACACAGGTTATTATTTTGGATGGTTCTAGAAGGTTCACATATTCCTCCTGTTGGTCAAGGTTTTCATTGATGTCAATATGACATTAACCGATATGTCAATATTCTTGAGATGTTTGGTTCAAGATGATGATTTCATGCCATCAATGAAGATGTCAAATCACAAAGAAGTCAAACCATTGATGAAAGAAGCCCTAGAAGTCAGTGATCTAATGTTGCATGCACTTGATGATCTAGATCTTAACCCTTGATGTTATGTGATGATGTCATACACTTTGATACTTGATGATGACATATGATGATCATGTTTGGAGATCATTTGAGGGTTGGAAAACTATTTTAAATTTCTCCTAATAATGTTGCACTATAACATATCACTACACCATTATGTGATGATATGGGTGATGCACTCATTGCTGGACATTATTATCATGATGACATGGATGTCCTACATGTTCCTATGATGATAAAGAAGCCAAATAATGGAGAAGACAAACAATGGAGAAGCCAAACAAAGAAGCCATACTGTCCTAATCATTTTCTGCACTAAATAATTCAAGGGCAGTCACAAAGAAAAAAAAATTTCACCACCTTAGAGGAAACCTTTCAAAATGGATCCTATACTATCTTGTAGAGTATATTTTTCCCTTTCTAACGAGCCCTTACTTGCCCCGAAACACGAAATAGTTTGGGAGATATTGATTTTTTAAGTTAAGGAAATTAACTCTGATATTGAGTCGACCTAAGCCGACTTGTGTAGGCTTGACATGTTGTACAAGAGAAGTGTCTCTTCGTCAAATTTCAAACCAGTATAAATAGAAATATGTACTCTTCATTTTATCCATTATTTTCGGTCAAGATTTCAGAGAAGAATCACAGAAGGTGAACTAAGGCCGAGGAGGACAGTTAAGGATATATTTGGGCAAATATATTTATATGTTTTTCAAACTTGGACTTGTTGATCTAGAATTGCAATAATATATGTGAAAGCTCAAAATATTGAGGACAACAGTCAACCAGAACTCGTTTTATCTATGCTAGAGAAAACTGTGGAGAAAAAAAAAATACACACTTAAGATCGCTGGTTTTGGGCATATCTCTGAAATGCCTACAACATTGTGATTGTGAGATTTGTGTAAGCCACAAGAAGAGAAACACTAGGCCTATGTAGGCTGCAGGAAGGGATGCAGCATAAGCTTGTGTTAGGCTGCAGTTAAAGGCATGTACATGCCTATTTGAGACAGTGTTTCAAGGACTGCTTTGAGCCTTATTTAGGAATAAAAAAATTCGGATCTGTAGGAGAGCTTCAGAACCGAGTCCTGTGGAAAATAATATAATCTGTTATGACAGAATTTTTATGGCATATTTGAGCACATTTCAGGTCTAAGTTTTTTGGAGCAGGTTGCAACATTTTTGGGAGCAGTCCTTAAGCACACACAGTTACATATTTTTGGGAGGTTGATAACTAATACAAAAGCCGTTTGTAGCTTTTATCTTGGCCATATATTTAACCCACTTCTTCAACTGATGTTCATTGTACTCAAATATAAGGAACAACATTGCAAGGAGCTTGCAAAAATTGAAATCCTGCTCAATGTTTCTTTTCTTTTTATTCCAAACTCTCTAAGATAATTACAACCCTAAATCTGGTACTTGAAGAATAGCTCAAGTTGTTCTATGCACGTCACAATAAATTTTAGGCTCTACACCACCCCTTGTCAAGGCTCTGACATGTGACTGCACACTAAGAATAAATATTACACTACTCAATCCTAGTGCCACGTAAATACCCAGGAACAGGGGTAAAAGGAACCTCCCACAAACAATCTTAATAACTTTGTACATTCAAATAGTAAGAAAAGTGTAATACATACAATTTTGAAGGTAAATAGAGTGACCTCATTTACCAAGACTAGACCTTGTGGAATTACAAGCAACCAAGAGAAGATTACAGGTACTGTGGAACTGATCCAATTTCTTTGTGCACAACATGCAATCACACCTTTTGTGTAGAAGAAAAATACTTCCAAATATCACCAACTAAACTGAAGTATATAAAAACATTGTTGCACAGTATCTTTGCAGTAAAAAGGAAGTCCAGTTTCACCCAATGAAGTGCTATATTCATATATAAAGAGGGCATGGTGAATGGAAAACTTCAGATTTCATGCCATTGTTGAATTTCCTAGATAACACCCCTATTTTTGCATGCTAAAATCATTTAAAACCATACATGTCTTGAAAACTACCTAGTTAATGAATAGTTTTAGTCCAAAGCACAAACACTTAGAGGGAACTACTTCCAAAATTCACCAACTAAAGTACAATATACGAACTAAAAATAATAGCAATGTCTCCATTTATTGTTTGGAATATTCCCCTCCTTGCAGTTTCTATTGCAATATCTGTCTATATGATTTAAATTGGAAAAAAAAAATGCATTTGAAAGGTTGCAAGACGTTTTGAGCATTTTCTATTGGCTTCAAGATGATTTCACTGCCAAAAGGGTACAATTCATAGGACACCTAAATGCACATATGCCTTTTGGTAATCATCTCCAGTGATGCCCCTATACATGAAGAATCTAAATTGGGTAGATTAGGAATTCTAGAATAATTCAGAGAAGATGGGCATGATTTTTGTAAGAATAAACCACAGATACCAGGCTTTCGTAGTCTTGAAAACTACAAGTAGAACCACAGTGTAGGCTATCAGTATTATCAAACACCAAAATACCAAGGAACAGAAAAATCAAAACTGTACATGGAACCAACCACCCTAAGAAAGTAGCAAATGATAGTTATTTTTGGAATGGATTTCCCTGTGATAGATCATGAGTAGAATGACATGGATATTATATTTTCATATATGTTCACAAGGGTTCATAGAACTTGTAGTTGAGAACCATCAACAATAATAGCAATAAAGAGGTCATGTAGGTTATTGTAGCTTATCTTTGAAATATGCCAAACTCGTACAAGTAATCCATAAGCTATATTTGGTACCCTACTCAAGTAATACCTGAAGAATTTTGAAGCTATGTGTAGATCCTGGAGGTAACAAGTAGTCGATTGATCATTGGTATGCAATCATGGTACTCAAAGGGATAATAAATTCAAAGACTATTACAGCCAATGAAGTGTACATGTAGAACAAGGTTTCTCATGGCAACTGTACACACTGAGTTAAATTCCAGTGGATCTAACATTTCAAAATTTCTTGAAACATAACAATAGTAGTGAAAGTTCAAAATTTATTAATATAATTCTTGTTGGTCTTTCTTTCTTTCGATGCACAGGTGTTAGGCTGTAGTTAAAGGCATGTACATGCCTATTTGAGACAATGTTTAAATGACTGTTTTGAGCCTTATTTAGGAACAAATAAATTCAGATCTATAGGAGAGTTTCAGAACTGAGTACTGTGGAAAATAATATAATCTCTTATGACAGACTTGTTATGGCATATTTGAGCACATTTCAGGTCTAAGATTTTTGGAGCAGGTTTCAACATTTTTGGAGCAATCCTTAAGCACACACAGTTACATATTTTTGGGAGGTTGATAACTGATACAAAAGTCGATGTAGCTTTTATCTTGGCCATATATTTAACCCAATTTTTCAACTGGATGTTCATTGTACTCAAATATAAGGAACAACATTGCAAGGAGCTGGCAAAAATTGAAATCCTGCTCAATGTTTCTCTTCTTTTTATTCCAAACTCTCTAAGATAATTACAAGCCTAAATTAGGTACTTCAAGAATAGCTCAAGTTGTTATATGCACGTCACAATAAATTTTAGGCTCTACACCACCCCTTGTCAAAGCTCTAACATGTGACTGCACACTAAGAAAAAATATTACACTACTCAATCCTAGTGCCACGTAAAGACCCAGGAACAGGGTTAAAAGGAACCTCCGACAAACAATCTTAATAACTTTGTACATTCAAATAGTAAGAAAAGTGTAATACATACAATTTTGAAGGTAATTAGAGTGACCTCATTTACCGAGACTAGATCTTGTGGAATTACAAGCAACCAAGAGAAGATTACAAGTACTGTGGAACTGATCCAATTTCTTTGTTTACAACATGCAATCTCACCTTTTATGTAGGAGAAAAATACTTCCAAATATCACCAACTAAACTGAAGTATATAAAAACATTGTTGCACTGTATCTTTGTAGTAAAAAGGAAGTCCAGTTTCACCTAATGAAGTGAAATATTCACATATAAAGAGGGCATGGTGAATGGAAAACTTCAGATTTCATGCCATTGTTTAATTGCCTAGATAACACCCATATTTTTGCATGCTAAAATCATTTACAACCAGACATGTCTTGAAAACTACCTATTTAATGAATAGTTTTAGTCCAAAGTACAAACACTTAGAGGGAACTACTTCCACAATTCACCAACTAAAGTACAATATACGAACTAAAAATAATAGCAACGTCTCCACTTATTGTTTGGAATATTCCCCTCCTTGCAGTTTCTATTGCAATATCTGTCTATATGATTTAAATTGGAAAAAAAAAATTGCATTTCAAAGGTTGCAAGACGTTTTGAGCATTTTCTATTGGCTTCGAGATGATTTCACTGCCAACAGGGTACAATTCATAGGACATCTAAATGCACATATGCCTTTTGGTAATCATCTCCAGTGATGCCCCTATAAATGAAGAATCTAAATTGGGTAGATTAGGAATTCTAGAATAATTCAGAGAAGATGGGCATGATTTTTGTAAGAATAAACCACAGATACCAGGCTTTCGTAGTCTTGAAAACTACAAGTAGAACCACAGTGTAGGCTATTAGTATTAACAAACGCCAAAATACCTAGGAACAGAAAAATCAAAACTGTACATGGAACCAACCACCCTCAAAAAGTAGAAAATGATAGTTATTTTTGGAATGGATTTCCCTGTGATAGATCATGAGTAGAATGACATGGATATTATATTTTCATATATGTTCACAAGGGTTCATAGAACTTGTAGTTGAGAACCATCAACAATAATAGCAATAAAGAGGTCATGTATGTTATTGTAGCTTATCTTTGAAATATGCCAAACTCGTACAAGTAATCCATAAGCTATATTTGGTACCCCACTCGAGTAATACCTGAAAATTTTTGAAGATATGTGTAGATCCTGGAGGTAACAAGTAGTCGATTGATCATTGGTATGCAATCATGGTACTCAAAGGGATAATAAATTCAAAGACTATTGCAGCCAATGAAGTGTACATGTAGAACAAGGTTTCTCATGGCAACTGTACACACTGAGTTAAATTCCAGTGGATCTAACTAACATTTCAAAATTTCTTGAAACTGAAAAATAGTAGTGAAAGTTCAAAATTTATTAATATGTTTCTTGTTCGTCTTTCTTTCCTCTGATGCACAGGTGTTAGGCTGCAGTTAAAGGCATGTACATGCCTGTTTGAGACAATGTTTAAAGGACTATTTTTAGCCTTATTTAGGAACAAAAAAATTCAAATCTGTAGGAGAGTTTCAGAACTGAATCCTATGGAAAATAATATAATATGTTATGACAGACTTGTTATGGCATATTTGAGCTTTCAGGTCTAAGTTTTTTGGAGCAGGTTGCAACATTTTTGGGAGCAGTCCTTAAGCACACATAGTTGCATATCTTTGGGAGGTTGATAACTGATACAAAAGTCGATTGTAGCTTTTATCTTGGCCATCTATTTAACCCAAATTTTCAACTAGATGTTCATTGTACTCAAATATAAGAAACAACATTGCAAGGTGCTTGCAAAAACTTAAATCCTGCTCAATGTTTCTTTTCTTTTTATTCCAAACTCTCTAAGATAATTATAACCGTAAATTAGGTACTTCAAGAATAGCTTAAGTTTTTCTATGCATGTCACAATAAAGTTCAGCCTCTACACCACCCCTTGTCAAAGCTCCAACATGTTACTGCACACTAAGAATCAGGATTACACCATTCAATCCTAGTGCCATGTAATGACCCAGGAACAAGGGAAAAAGGAACCTCCCACAAACAATCTTAATAACTTTGTACATTCAAATAATAAGAAAAGTGTGATACGTACAATTTTAAAGGTAAATAGAGTGACCTCATTTATCGAGACTAGATCTTGTGGAATTATAGGCAACCAAGAGAACATTACAAGGATTGTGGAACTGATCCAATTTCTTTGTGCACAACATGCAATCTCACCTTTTGTGCAGGAGGAAAATACTTCCAAATATCACCAACTAAACTAAAGTATATAAAAAAATTGTTGCACTGTATCTTTGCACTAAAAGGGAACTCCAATTTCACCTAATGAAGTGAAATATTCATAAATAAAGTGGGCATGGCGAATGGACAACTTCAAATTTCATGCCATTGTTGAATTTCCTAGATAACACCCCTATTTTTGCATGCTAAAATTATTTACAGCCAGGCATGTCGTGAAAACTACCTAGTTAATAAACAAGTTTTAGTCCAAAGTACAAATGCTTAGAGGGAAATACTTCCACATTTCACCAACTGAAGTACAATATATGAACTCAAAATAGCAGCAATGTCTCTACTGTTGGAAATACTGGGGAGGGGGGGGGGGAGGGGGAATATAAGGCACAGGAACAGTTTAAATGAATTTTGGGTCTAAACTTTTATTGCAGTAACTCAGATTATACCCTTAAACTTCGGACTGTGCAGACCTAAAGTTGCATACCTCTGAACCAAACCTCGGATCTGTTGAGTGATAGCTACAGGACTTTGGACCTGTTTGGCAACCTCGGACAAGAGATAGGTATAGGACTTCAGACCTTCAGCAAAAATTGTTCCTATGTTTGATCTAGAAATGTTGAAACTTATGAACTTGAGGATAACAATGGATCTATAGCTTGAAGAACTCAAGTATTAGCTCCCCTCAGAATTCCTTGAATAATGTCTTCCACAACATGATGCTATATTTATCAATACCCTACTTGTCCAAGAGTATTCCCATCTTGAATATGGGATCCTAAAGCTCGCTAAAAAGATCCCAGCAAAATGCACTGATCTAAGCCTAATTTATTTGAATGCAGTTTCATTCATGAAGATGGGGTCACAGCAAAATTACTAAGAGAAAGACCTGCAAAAATTTTATGGATGATTTGATTATCTATGCTACAGAAAAATGTGGAGGAAAAAAAAAGACACACTTCAGATCGCTGGATTTGGGCATATCTTTGAAATGCCTACAAAATTGTGATTTTCAGATCTGTGTAAGCCACAAGAAGAGCCACACTAGGCCTATGTAGGCTGCAGGAAGGGATGTAGTATAAGCTTGTGTTAGGCTGCAGTTAAAGGCATGTTCATGCCTGTTTGAGACACTGTTTAAAGGACTGTTTTGAGCCTTATTTAGGAGCAAAAAAATTCAGATCTGTAGGAGAGCTTCAGAACTGAGTCCTGTGGAAAATAATTACGCCAAAAGTGTTCTCTTTGTTGGAGTGGGGTGACCAAACACTGTTCACCCCCCCCCCCCTCAAAACATTGTCTCATCGCCCTTCTATCGAATAAAAAATTGACAATTGTCGCCTCCAGATTCGTCCTCTCGTTCAGACTGTCGGTCACCCAGCATCCATTTAATGTGCCTCCGGCGTACCCTTTGCACGCTTGTGCAAATGATAGTATATTCTGTTATGACAGACTTGTTATGGCATATTTGAGCACATTTCAGGTCTAAGTTTTTTGGAGCAGATTGCAACATTTTTGGGAGCAGTCCTTAAGCACACACAGTTACATATTTTTGGGAGACTTTGTGAAGCAGTCTTTTAGATTGGAGAATAATCATTGACCCTTATTGAAGGAGGCTTATTGAATATTTTCCATGTTTATATAGGTCGCTTACTAAGGTAGACATCCTTGTGGTATTGTTGAAGATCTATTGAAGACTTGAAGAAGCAAATTTTTGAGGCATTCTTGGAGACCGGATGTATTGCTAAAGCCCTCATGGAGTAACAGTCCCATGCTTAGGATGGAGAACATTTCCAAGATCTTGCTTCTCTCCAATTACAGAATTAACAAAATTATTGCTGCAGCTTTGTCTAGCATTATTTCTTATTGATTTAGATTGTTTATTCTTTACATTTCTAAGTTTTGAATGGCTAGACCATGGTCACCTCTAAAAATTCCCTTTAGGGGTTGTAGAAACTAAAAATAAGGAAAAGGATTGTGTCAAAACTCTTTTAACATCCAAGTACAATGAATTCATAATAGTAGCAAATACGGTGATCTAACCATCAATTGAAGAAACATTAACAGTGTTGTCATAGAAACTATACTCCCCTAGTGAACCCAACCACACCCTGACTTCAGTTTGGGTGGAGAATGTCAAGCAATTAAGCCTAGTCATAATCACAACCTAGAAGAAAGAGGTAATCGATGTGACTATCATAGCAAGATACTAGAGCTTATGGTGTATGAAGGTAACCACTGCCCTGATGAGCAAAGACAAGAACCTTTGATCAAGGTATCTAAGAAGAAAAAAATTTAGGCCTATAATTCTTGAAGAGGAAAATGCATCCTATGTCATTGTGTTCACTAAATTTGAATTTAAAACTTGAATTTAGACATAACTTAAAGTTGCAAGCAAACTTTGTCAACCGTTTATACAAACTCGTCATGTCTTAAAGGGATCAACAATGGTCGCTACTTAATGCAAGCCAATGAATGATTATATAATTCCAACATTATAGTTAAATTCAAAGACAAACATGAACCAAGTGACTCAGATTCTATCTACACAAAAATATTGTCAGAAACATAGCAATGAAAGGAGTGCATTGCTTCAAGTTTCAACAGACCTTGGATATTCCTCACATGGAACTTTAGGACTATATTATCGAGGACTAGTGGATCTTTGGAGGCCATGTCTTGCTTGGTCAATTGAAGACCCTAACAGACTCTTGAAAGAAAATGAATTTTTACTTTTCAAGACCAACCACACCATTACTCGGTTCTTGTAATCACCCAATTCTTCTTATAAAGATACAAGGCAATTCCATCTTTCCTAGCACATGCTAATTTTATTGAATGATTTGAATGATTGATAGTGTGAGAAAGGGTCCTGAATGCAGAGGAGGAATATCAGCAGGAGGGTAGGAAACAAATTTCTACCACTCTTGCAATCACCCTAGAAGACTTAGCACATGATGACATGGGTATCATGCCATGCCTTTTTTCTAACAAAATCCTTAGCGCAGATTGAGACAATGGACCAAACTGTAGTTCTAATTTTCCTGAGAATGAGAGTAATAAGACACTCATTAATGAAGGGGAATCCTGAAGATCCCTTAAGGTTCTAGAGACCAACGCTCCTATCTGTAATTTTGACTATGGTAGAAAATTTGGCACCCATAATTATGTGCATCTCCAATCAACATTGCCTATTAAATTTGAACAGAACAGTGCAAGGTCTGATATTTTTTCCTTTGACAGTCATCCTACATATGACATGGACTCTAATGAGGAATAAAAGAAGGTTTATCATATCATCAAGTTGTTTTGTGAACCATATGAGACAAAGGCAGAAAGGTCAATTCCATTTGTTGAAGGAATCCTTATTGAAGCTGAATAGTCTTGTCATATTGAAAGAACAAACAAATATCTAGGAAAACAAGAGGACTTATGCAAACCCATAATTGATTAACTACACAGTGAGAAAAATCATTTCCAAGTTTGTCTCAGATTTCCTTGAATAATGTCTGCCACAACATGATGCTATATTTATCAATACCCTACCTTTCCAAGAGTATTCCCATCTTGAATATGGGATCCTAAAGCTCGCTAAAAAGATCCCAGAAAAATGCCCTAATATAAGCCTAATTTATCTGAATGCAGTTTCATTCATGAAGATGGGGTCACAAAAAAATTACTAAGAGAAAGACCTGCAACAAATTTATGGATGATTTATCAGCATGCATAGGGTTGAGCTATGGAAGGTCATTATTCATAAAAAAACACCCAAATCCATACTAGAGTGATGAAGTTGATAATTTAGTGAAGACAAGAACGTCTCAAAGCTTAAGCATACCACAAATTCCAGCACTCCAGGGACAAACGAATGAAGCCATCAAACTATTGCCTGCAAGGTTTCAAACTTCAAGGTAATATCCTTTACCTCCAAGACATAGAGTGCATAGACTAAAATGGTTACCAAAAATTAGTATCCCTGGGATTTGGACTGACACATCAATATAGGATTTATATAATAAAATGTCACTGAGCTTTCACAACATTAAGACCATGTTATGCTCTGATTGTGAACAAGATCCAAAATTGACAAAGCATAATTTAATGGGTATTGATTAGTCAAAATTACCGTGTGAATCAACTATTCATATCGAAATGATGGTATATCAGATTAGGTGTGGGTTGCACTTTCATTTGAAAGAGTGAACACAAGGTGGATAAAGAAAATTGACTACACTAGGAACCTCGACAATGGGGTTCTAATAACATGGCCAAAAATTAAAAAATTAACATAGTACAATTTAATGAGCATTGATTAGTCAAAAGTAAAATGTGGATCAACGACGTGTGTCAAAATGATGGTATATTGGACTAGGCGAGGGTTGTAATGGCATTGGAAAGAGTGAACACAACGTGAATAAAGAGTCACTGGAGAAGGAATACAAGGAATCATAGTCTTGGTTGCACGTATAGGGATGGTCAAACAAGCAAGTAGAAGCATTTGGGACACCATCAAAATTGGCAACTCATTTTTCTAAGAGACATCCAAAAGCGCATTTTTTTATAGGGAAAAGCTTAAAATCATCCTTTTGGAAAATGAAACCTTCACATTAGGGAAAATTTTCCATCTACGTTTCCCACAGAGATATGTAGAGAAATGTTTCTTCAATCCTCCAAAAAAAGGGAAAGTAAAAAACCCTTTTGGGAAAATCTATTTCCCTCTATGTTTCACCGCATTTCCCAAAATAGATATGTGGAAAAATGTTTCTTGGAGAATCCTACAAGAAAAATACACCTTGGGAACATGGGAAACATGGAGGTGCCCCCTCCCACCCTAAGGGACACATCCCCATAGAACAATAGTTTTTTCATTCATTTAGTGGCATTTCTAAGTCATCATTGCTCATTTGTTTATAAATACAAAGTTTATCATATACTGCTATGTTGAATGGTAAGCATGTATCAAAGCCCTATAACAAGAGGAGCTGCTTCGGATAGAATCAAGGCCAAGGCCTGAAAATTGGGACTAAACTTTCATAGTTGCAATATAAGCATGTGGACAGCAACACAGTGGAAATTCATTATAATACAGAGACCTTACAAAACCATATTTTCTTGATGATCAGAGAGGCCTGGGTATTTCACTTGCACTAAGCATAGCATCTATTGTCATCTATGGGTAAGGTACATCTATAAGACCTCATTTACAGATACTTCCAAAAGTCTGCCTTGGAAAGATTACTTTTATTTTAACAATCAAAGAACTTCTATAACAATTATTGTTGACTAGTGTAAAAGCATAGCTCTAAAAGAATGGAAAGGTGTTGTGAGCTATATCTAACATGCAGAAATCAAGAACTGAATAAGTAGGAAGTATCGTCACACTAGTGTGTTTGTAGCAAAAAATCAATGTTATCCCAAATCATTTGTAAACTGACTAGTATTAAACTTTTTCTACTTCGTACCGTCACACTAGTGTGTTTGTAGCAAAAAATTGGTACTGTTGAAGGTATAACTATGGCAATGTAAAAGAAAATATCCACAGTGCAAAATTTTCAGTTTGAACCATATATATGAACTTAAAACACATTTTGGATAAGAAGTACATACTTGTTCAAATGTTGAGCAAAATTCCAGAAGCTGCAATGCTGATCCAACATCATTTGACGAAAATTCTATGCCTGCAATCAACTGCATTGGATTCCCTTGAGGAAAAATTATTCCATCCATTTCTTTCTTGCCTTTTCATTTCTTCTTCTTCAGATTCACTTTTTCTTCAACAACCTATAACTGAAAATCAGATACAAAAATAGACTGATCATTGATCCCCTTGATAACATCTTTCTTTCCAAGTTTGTCTAGATTGTCTAATTTTCTTTTCTTTGTTGGCTTCATATTGACCTTTAGAACATGTTCACTTTCTGTTGGCATCATATTTCTAGCGTTACAATCAATTTTAGAGGAATGAATTTTGTTTGATTTTGGGCCCTTTTTTCCCTCGAGAGGCCCTGTGCTTTCATGAATAGCCATAAAATTTTGTGCGTTTTTACTTGTAGTCACAGCCTTATCTTCAAGGTTACCATTTTCATTTTTTGTAATGCAAGGGGATTCTGTTGTATCTGACTGTCTCTTTGTCATTTACAATGTTACTTGCCAACTGCCCCTCTTCACAAAGACTCTTTATTGGAAGATATGTCTAAGTCTTGACCTTGCTTTTTCTCTTGGAATTACTTTTGGTATTTATTGATTTTCCAGTCAGAGCACGTGTATCAGATATCCTCTTCTCATCATTGTCAATATTACAATCCAGATTTCCCTCATTCAAATTGACCTCCATTTTTACCATATTAATTCTCTTATGATTCTTCCCCACTCTCAGAACTGGAACAGACTCTCATGCACAGAGGTGTTTTATTTCTGATAGTTTCTTCTGTCCTAGCTTTCTTTAAAAGGAAGGTTGGTCCAATTCACCAGTGAACCACTAGGGTGGAAACCTACCCCATCTATGGCTCCCACCCAGAAAGCTCTGACAATAACCAAAACAGTTGCAAACAATCCACCAGCTGAGAAATAAGAAAGAATGCGCAAATATTTCAGCCAAACAGTCGGTAGTACTATCACTGCAGCTAAAATTCAAAATGAATAGAGAGAACTCAGTTCAATCCCCACAATATCAAAATGAAAACCTGGAAAAAGCCTTATCAAATTGTCCCCCTCTAGTATGATAAACTCTACACAATATGCATAGAATTCATAGTACAAAACAATAGAGATAAAAAAAACAACCAAGTCTCCCCAGTGCAACCTCTCCAATATCTAGATAAGCATAGATGCTTTCCTGGCTCTTAAAACAGTAGCATAAGAGAATACCTGTGTAGCAGCAAATAAAGGGCAACAACAACAACAATGCTATACTTATCCAACCCGCTTCTAAAATAGTATATGGGGTAGAAAGAAGGCCAACACCAGCCAGTGCATTCACTCCATTAACTACTACTTGCACAAAGCTGGAGCTTTGTCCTCGATATTCTATAGCATGTCCAGCCTCTCTGTCAATGACCCTTTTATCAAATCCATCTCTATTTTCCCCTTTTGTAGAAACTGGTATATATGATGGTTTCTCGTCAAGTCCCTCCTTTTCCAGTAATGGTCTCCTAGAATCCCAGTAAGCTACATCCTGTGTTAATAGAATACCTTTTTTAGAACATGGAAGTTAAAATCTTGGTTGGCGTTGCATCCAACCAAAGGATATCGATGGAGATGCAACGATGTTGGATGTATCCATAGATTCTCTGTAACTCTGAGGCCATTATGTGGACTGGAAGAATCGCTGAGAATAATTGTCATGGGTAGAAGAATCCTCCTTCTCCAAAGTGAGCCACTCTTCATCGTCATCTTCATGAAATCGCTCGTCCTCATTCTGCTCTTCAATGCTTTTTTCACTCCCTCCATCACCACTATCATCAAACAAGTCAACAGTAGACTCGTCTGGCTCCATTGATGAAATGGGTATTTGGAGGCAATCTCTGTGAATATTCAGCTGAAGAAATTGCACTAATGCAGTTGCAAGAACAAGACCCACAACAAAAGCCAGCGGCCAAAACAAAGTGATGTGTTTTGGGGGGGAGAAATGTTATTTTAACCCGAGCTTTAAAATTTAAAATTTAAAATTTAAACTAAAAATGAATATTCCCTCTTTCCATTTTTCCAAACTTTATTTTTAATATTATGCCCTCTAAATATCATTTTTAATATCATACTCATTGTTGTTTTGATGGATGTTGAGTGAACTATGTGATTTCTTGTAATGTCAACTATTGTTTAAAAGAAAGCTTCAAAAATCAATTCAATTTCATTCTAATAAATTTATTTTAAAAACATTGATGATGAACCACACAATGAGTGGCTTGAAAGGCGTTGCATTTAAAAAAATTATGTGACTTATCTAGAATATTTTTTAAAGAAATTAATTATTAAAATAAAATTGAGATAAAATAATAAATTTAGGAGAGGTTTTTGCAACCCATGGTTTTGCACATGGTATCCCACCTTGCCAACAAGAGGGAATTAACCTGATCGTAGGTCCCAACTAGAATTACTTTCGATTGGAATGGCTAATCCCAATAGGTTTTAAGGATTGTCGTGACGGTTAGGGGAATAATGAGTTATTGGTTAAGGGATTAAGGATTATGGGCTCAAGGGTTAGGGGATTTAGCCATATTTAGGGGTTAGGGGTTAGGGGAATAATGAGTTAGTGGTTAAGGAATTAGGGATTGGAGATAGGGGAATAATGAGTTAAGGGTTAAGGGGTTAGGGATTGGAGGGTTAGGGGAATAATGAGTTAGTGTTTAAGGGATAAGGGATTAGGGGCTTAGCGGATTTAGGCACAGTTAGGGGTTAGGTGAATAATGAGTTGGTGGTTAAGAGATTAAGGATTAGGGGTTAGGGAATTTAGCAGTTAAGGATTTTAGGGGTTAGGGGTGAGCCGTTAATGGGTTATGGGTCAAGCATTAACAGTTTAGGGGTTTAAAAAAAAAAACCTCCAAGTACGTTGCGCGTGCTCGGCCCTGCAAAACCTCTTCGAGTTGCAGACTGTGAGCCTGCCCTTTGCTAGCCCGGCTCTTGTGCTCCCTCCACTTGTGAGCTCTACTTGCTGCGGCCTGCCTTCATGGATCGTGCAACAGACTGACAGTTCCGCTCTCAGAGACTATAACCATGGAGGGGCTGTGCACTCCTCAGGCGTCTCTTCTGCCTCCTCTGTCGATCTCTCCCGTTGATGCTTTCAACAGGCTCTTGGCAGGACTTCCAAAGAAGAAATATACCGAAGCCGCGAAGTTTTTCAAGAGATTGGATGATATTCCGGAGATCTCCCTCCCTCCAGAAACCCCGATCCAAGTTGCCCTGTCTCTGGCTAAACGGGCTCTCATCGGCCAGTTCACTGGGCTATGGCCGTCCCCAAAAACCACTGAAAGCTGGGTTAACAGAAATTGGGCACCTCTGATCAAAGAAAGCATCACCTCTTACTTTCTGGGGAGAGGTTACTTCCTCTTCGAGTTCACATCAAAAGAAGATAAAGACCTGATCTTCCAAAATGGCCCCTATTTCATGGGTCCTCAGGGTCTGTATTTGAACAAATGGACCCCGGACTTCGATCCGGTGGTAGATGTGCCCAAAGCAGTCCCAGTGTGGGTCAGGCTCCCAAATCTCCCAGTGCACTGCTGGAACTGGGATTCTCTGAGTCACATTGGAAACGCCCTAGGGAAATTCATAGATCGTGCGAACAACAAGGACTAGTACGACTGTGCTAGGATCTGTGTAGAAGTAGATCTGGAGGTGGGACTACCAAAGGCCATCACAAAAAAGGTCGGAAGTTGGATGCACATGCAGAAACTGGACTATGAGCAGCTGCCCTTCAAATGCCGGAAATGTCATGTCTATGGAAATTTCGCCAGAGGCTTCCCGACCAACAATGAGGCTGGGTAGGGGAAAGAGGATGGATGGAATCACGTCAAGCGATCCAAACACAATCTCAAGAATCAGAAGCAGGGAGGCCCTAATGGCAAAGGATCCCAACAGGCCATGGTTCAGCAGATCCCCATCAAATCCATTCCTGAAAACAAGTATGATCCCCTGAGTTCGCTTCTAGAGAGCACACAAGAGGGTGAGGTTCAAAAGGAGATAGAAGCTACTTAGGAGACTGAGGCTCAAAAAACACCCACAAGCAAAGGTACTCCCTCAGCCTCCCAGAAAGGAACAAGTGTTGAAGATCCAAAAGGCAGTGTTGAGGAGGTAAATCCCCTCTGCGGATAGAGGCGATCCCTACTAGCCCAGCAGGGGTCTAGCAACAATCAAAAATGTTACGACGCAAGTTCCTAGTTACGAATGAAAAGACTAAAGATGGAAGCCTACCTGGAATCCAATGCTATGATCTGAAGAAGAGAGCGTTCCCGTTCCTCAGCCTCGGCAGATCACGATCCTCCACGATCTCCGCGGATGGACACCTGCACATGCAAGAAACAAATAGATACAAGCATAAAATCTGGCATACGTAACTCAATATCAGTCAGAAAGGATATTACTCATATTAACATCATTGAAAACAGAGTGGAACCATAATCGTAATCATTCATTAAATAACGATCGAAAGAGATTACAACCAAAGTTCTGACGTCGTGGTCTCCTTCGGATGGGTCTCCAGTCATTCATGTCTCGCAAAGCTCGCTAGGGAAAGGGAAAACCTCTCCTGAGTCTCTCGACAATAGTCTCCTTACTTGAGTCGGCCTTAAGGGAAGGAAGAGGGCTCTTACAGCACAAAGGCTCTTGGGAATTTGGAGATTCAAAGCTTAGGCACTTCAAGACTAGCTTGTCATGGAATTGAGCAGGCTTTTATAGATGGGGAAGGAGGGAGTTGGGATCCCTATTATTGTGGGATTGGCCCTATCAACAAGGAAGGTTCCATGGAAGGTGGCAAAACCACTTCCCTTCCATAGAACTCCCGCAGCCAAACCTCCCAACTCAAGATAGGCAATGGTTTCTGAGTTTGTTGAAACTCAACTTCCACCATCTTTATTTAAAAAGCACTCCTTAAATTGGCTGGCGCGACTACTGCTCTGGGACAGAGCGCCAGTTGGCGCGGCCTCTTTGCAAGATTTTCCCCATTGGCACGAGTGCTGAACTGTCTGCCCGCGCCAATGCAAAAAGGGATGTTTTTCATGATTTTTGCAAGGAGATGTCTTTAGGACAAATGAAGCTCATGCTTAGAGGAATGCATTGATGATGTTTTCAAGGCATGACAATGTTCACAGGTCACAAAATGGGTCCTCCATTGTGCGGGACAGGTAATGGTAGGGACGGTGACAAATTACTGTGTAACAGATGCCCCCTAAAGTATGAGGCCCGAGAGAGAGAGGGGTGAAATGCTTTACGAGAACATGTTCAACTGAAGGCCAGCCGTCGGAAAACCTGTGCAGAAAAATACAACTGACATCTCAAGTACATGATGTATATGTGGTATGGGCGCAGCCATTCGAAACAGAGTACACTATAATCCGGATCCAGGGTATGGGCGTAGCCATCCAGCGAGGATCAAATAAATAGACTCAGGTATGTTCACAACCATCCAATCAATGAGTCATATACATAATGATAATAATCCACAATCGCAGCCTAGATTACAACAGACACAATCCAGGGTCTTGCGCTCCATCTCGATCCAAACAAAGTACAAGTTCGAGCATGTGAATATGTGAGCTGAAGTCGAACATGCAGGAACATCGTCTGATTACCAGCCAATGATGAAAGTTGTTAACAGACGCGAGAGGAACCACCAATAATGAGAATGGCCCTCAAGGTACTACAGGTACAATCTACGGCATGTGAATCAATGAGTTGGCGTCGAACACCCGCAGAATCACTCGATCAGAGGCCATTGATGAAAACCTCACGTCGAATGCGACGAACCTGCCATTGAGGCATGCAGGCTCCAAGGTACCATAAAGGAGTCTCTAGATCAGCTTCCTGGATAATGAGCTAATGTCGACAAGAAGTGACCTTGATCGAAGGTGGGCCATAATGATTCCCACATCATCGACACGAGACAGAGGAACATGATGTTTTGTTGTGAATCAGGATCGTATGAGAATCAGAAGAAGGTTGATATTTGTAGAGGCCAACTTCTCTTGAACATATAAATGGCACGACAGTGGACTTGGCAGTATTTTACATCAACAGATCAGAGGTCATGGTGACAAGGCAATGAGCAGAGGAGAGGTCAAAAGGGATTATCCAAACCCATGGAGGCAAAGTGAAGAGATAACGCTCCAGACAATCAGTCATTGCCCCCAAGCTAGGCATAAACGAGGATCGATGATGTCCATCGCCCCAAGGCAGCTCCTCAAGAGACATAGTTTCAATGATAGCCTCATCGGAAGGAAAAGTCTCTCCGAGAGGATCAGGTGAATCAGCCTGACCAAGCCAGGGGGATTGGGAGTAGACGTCGAGAGCCATGCTCAAAGGAGCATGCTGAGGAGGCGGAGGATCTGATGCAACAACAATCTCACAGTAGCTGATCTCTACTGGCGTTAAAGGCATGGATTCTCCAAACTCATATACCTGCTCAGGTGTAGGAATAAGCCAGGGGTCATCGGACCTGGACAACATGTTGACTTGAGCGGTATGCGGTGGTGGTGCAGGAAAGATACCCATGAGGACTGGGTCTTTGAAGAGACCAGGTCCTACACTGTCTGGGGGATTCAGAATTTGATCCACGTATGGCACATTGTTCTCAGAGTTAGAGGTGAAAAATGACAACTGATCCACTGTGACAATATTGCCCTCGTGAGGGAAATTAATGAATCGAAAGACGGTTGACGGCACGCAGAGCATGGCATGGGTCCAGCTGCGGCCAAGAAGTATATTGTAGTTGAGTTTAGCGTCAACCACTTCCACTTCTACGTTGACATTTTTTCCCTGTAATGTGATCGTGAGACTCTCGAGAACGCCCAGGGGTTTAGATTCCCGACCATCAAATGCCTCAAGGGCATTGGGAGATGACGACAAGGCTGGAGAGCCGATGGCCTTCCAGCAAGCGGAGGACATAACGCAGGTAGATGCACCCTCATCTACGACGGCCGTATGAATGTTCAGACCGTTAATATCGACTTGAATGACCAAAGCGATTTGATGTGGAAGCCGGGGAGTAAAATTCTCCAGATCGAAGGTGAGAAGACTCGAGTCGGCGGGATCAATGCCCCCGATTGCAGACAGTAAAGCATTCTGTTGTGAAGGACAACTTTGAAGAACCTCCAGTGCAGACATAGCACATGGCGCCTGTGCCAGATCCTCAACAATACTGTAATGTTGAGCGGCATGAGCGTTTGGGTTATAAGAATATCTTCGAAGGACACCTTTGGGAGGTGGCTTCACAACGGGTTCCAGAGAAGGCTTCTCGATTTCCAACAGACTGGAGACAGGTGGGGGAGGCGGCCCATCTGCAACTACCTTCCCGGGTGCCTGCCGCGGTTCGTTGTAATCCTTCGACCGCGTAGCGACAGAGATAGGTACAACACTCTTCACCATGAAAACCTGAGACCCAAATGGTGCAGATGGTGATGCCTGTTCGACCATGTGGGTCTGCTAAGATGGAAATGGCTCTTTCAAAACAGCCGGAGTCCCTTTAGGGCCTTTAAGAAGTTGACTAACCTCGGATCGTCGTGGACAATCCTTAGTATAATGGTCCCCTTCACAGATGAGGCAAGGGTACTTCGGTTTACGCTGGGAGCCATCCTCAGTACGAGACTTAGATTCTAGTTTTGGGGAATCAGACTTAGATTTGCCTTTGCCCTTCTTCTTCCTTTTGGAGAATTTGTCTGCAGGATTGGCCTGAACGGCATTCACCTCCGCAGTTTTACCAGAATCAGATGAGGCGGGATTGGCAGAGGTATTTTTGGAAGAATTAGCCTTCTGCTTCCCATTCGAAGATTTCTTCGAATTCTGAGAGACAGAACCAATGACACCATCCACCGCAGGGGTGGGAGGAGCCTTAGTGGTCCCGGGCCATGGAGAATCAGTCAAGATGTTATAAAGCATGCCAGACTGTGAATAGAAAAGATCCAGGTACTGGGCACGCGCGATGGCTTGTTCCTCTGTCACGCACGCTCCCATCACGATATCTTGAGCGATTTTATTCACAAAGGAGGTGGCGAACCAGTGAGTCAATATCTGATCAGGTATGTGAAACTTGATTAGTCAACGACGGCGCCGCCACTCATGAATGTGATCTGAGATGTGAGTGGCTTTATCCTGCTTCAGGGAAGTCAGGAGGTGCGTCATGGCTTCATACCGAACCGGTAACTGGAAATGCGTGAGGAAAGCCAAGGCTAAAGAGCTGAAATCTTGAAAAATGCCACGGGATAACTATATGTACCACTTAGCAGCAGCTCTAGTTAAAGTACGCTGGAAGAGGCGCAGGACAATCGAATCGTTGACCCAAGAGTTAGACGAACACCAAAGATGATACGTCAACACATGCGCCTGGGGGTCCTCCCCCGCTTTTCCCTCAAACTTGGGACAATCACCTGGTATCTTGGTGGGAACCGGAGACCAATACGGATTATGTAAAATCGGATCATTGGTCAACTTTGAAACATCCGGCAGTTCCAAGGTAGCCAGGAATGGCAATGGAGGATTAACTGCCATGCCAGGCCTAGGATGAGGTCCGGTACCCATGCTCCACGATGGTTGTGAATATCCTTGCCCCCACGGGTTCTGTCCCGCAGGATTCTGACCGTAGGGGGCGTAGGTCGTATAACCAGACTGATTTGGATGCTGGTAACCATAGTGTGGGGCTTGATAACTAGGGTACGGACCCTGATTATGCGTCGGCTCTGTATAAGCAGCTTTTGGATTTGGCTGCTGAGTGTAGGTAGAACCGGGTGGAGGAGGATAATACTGAGAGCCTCTGGGGTGGTTATAGTTCGGTTGAGACTGACCATGAGGATAATAACCACCCTGAGGATGAGTAGGCTGCTGAAAAGCGGAACCCTGCGGAGCTTGATACGTAGGGCGCAGCTGTTGATTTGGCTGCGGCATTGAATGAACCGGCTGTTGTACAGGGTTAATGGAATGAGCGGGCTGCCCTTAATGAACAGGTTGACCCGGGTGCAAGGGTTGACCTGAATGACCAGGCTGACCCGGATAGACAGGCGGTGCCGGTTGCGCAGGTTGACCTGGTTGTAAGTGAGCCCTAGGTTGTACCGAATGGACCGGTTGGCCTGGAGGCAGAACACCGGGTTGTACCAGATGAGCCGGTTGGCCTGGTGGTGGAACAGGACCAGGTACTTGCTGGAAACCGATTTGACCTGAAGCAGAACCATAGGATGGTCCTGGCTAATATGCAACATTAGAAACAACAGGATACTGCGGTTGCATCAGTAAAGAAGGCTGGATTTTCCCCCCAGGACCATAGACCGGTCCCGGTTGGTACCCCGGCTGAGGTTGGATAGGTTGACCGGAAGGGTTGTAATATTATCCTTGCGGACTGTACGATGGCCCTTGCTGGCCCGCAGGGTAGCCCTGGATGGGCTGACCCTGTGGATCATAAAGATAGCCAGGTTGGCCCGCCGGTTGGCCTTGGAAAGGCTGTCCCTGCGGGTTATAAGCCTGGTTGTACGGTAAACCTTGAGCATAAAGATAAGCCTCAGGAGTGGGTAGACACAAAATCTCCCCGTGCTCGTCATACTGACTTGGGAAAGCATACACGGGAGTACCATCCTGTGCATAGTGCGAAAAGTAAGATCGGCAGGGCTCTTGGGCGGACGGTCCAGCCTCGGCGTTCGGCTGTTGCAAAGGCAACCGATACTCCTTCAGAGAGATGTTCTCTGGTATAGTAGTAGCTAGATAAACATCTTCAGGAGTTGGCCCAGCCCTGGTAGCAGATGCCGAGACAACAGGAGAAGAGGCGGCCACACAGACAGTGGGCCGGACGGGAACAGATGTGACAGGCGTCTGAGGAGACACCCCAGGTGTAGTAGCAGCTGGCCTCGAAGCAGGAGATGATATTCCCATAGATGCTGTAGCTGAAATGATCTAACCCAGAGATCTGTATCCCTGTGGTAAAGAAGGACTGGCTGTTGACATGTTAGCCAGCTCAGAGTTGTCTCCCTCAAACAATCTACGCGGGAAGAGCTGATATTCTTCACCGGACGTTGGGATTTCCTCACCAGAATCACTCATGGTTGATCCTGCCATTAAATCACACAAAAGACGACGAGGACTAGGAGGAAATACAACAGCAACAAAAGGCGAACCCGAGGTAAGAGAAAGGAAATCAGCTCCTAATCTCAATTCAGACACAGGGTCCGAAAAGGGCCAATTGAACTCAACTGGTCCTCCAAAGGGTTGCTCAGCGAGAACCGGTCCCCCGTCAGGAAACTCGGAAACAACAGGCTACGGTGGTTCGACAGAGGATTGGGAAGCCTCTGAAGAATCGTCCGTGTAAGGACTACCAGTCAACGAAACCGAAGGTTCTGCCACTGTGGCAAAAGACCAGAGAAAAAGAAGCAAACACACACATGGGCTGAAAATGAGTTAAGGGCACACGACCAAATGGTCAACAAGCAATATCTAAGCAGGCGTGTAATCGTGGGTGATTAATTTTTACCACATTGAAAAGTAAGAAACTCTATCGTTTCATATTTTAAGAGTCGAGAAACAATAGAAAGATGACTCTATCTCTTTCATATTTGATACAAGCGTGAAAGGACAAGCGCTCGACAGTCTTTTCAAGTTTAGGGAGTCAGAAAAGACCAAATGACTGCTCATGAAAAAACTAGGCACAAAGGGTGTACCAAATATCCGTGAACTGCAATATACACCTTGGTTTCAATAATGAAACAGAAATCGACCAAGGACTTTCCGTACGTGCAGGTAGTCTCCCAGAATGCTGTGTTCGGTGTATCACGGGTATAGGGCGGCAGACTCGGCTTCCTGTGGATAAAGGATTGAAAACCTAGAGGGGTCTCCCTTTATATACGCGACGTTGCGGGGAGCACAAGTCCGTACTAGCGCTGTCTAAAGCCAGAAGGCGAAGGACAGCTGCTAGGTTTAAAGACGCCGGAACACGTCTCTAGCCTAGACCTCTAAAAATGTTTCGTTAAGTTTCAATGCTGCCTTAGGTTAATTGAATAAATTTTAAAGTTGATCTTCGATTAAGTTTCAATTTTCAGGCCCTATCGTATGTAGTGTCTTAAAAGACTCCTAAATGCAAAGCTACATGCCACAGTCCAACATTTCGTTCGATGAAAACTAGTTACAGAAGAGTTGAGAGCTTTTACACAAACGAAATGATCGGAAGACAAACAATGAGATCTATAATGCAACTAATGAAATTGAAAACTTTTCATTCAGATCACTAATTATTAGCAAAATCGAAAAGATTACAATTGGCACTAATTCAACCAAAAGCACAAGAGATTTTTTTTTTGTAATTTTCAACGTTTGATAGCTAATATGCACTAAAAAAAACTGAAAACAAAAGGAACAACTAGAGAAATGATATTCGAGAGAGAAAAATGAACAAATTTCACTCAACAATACAAGAAATCAGATCCCAAATCGACCAAAGTCTCTCAAAACCAAGAAAAGACTCAAAGGCTCCAATGGGCTGTGTGATCTGGCCCAATGCAAGACCAAACGAAATTCGAACGAAGGAATGATCAATCACCCAAAAATCACAACAAAACAATGAACAACTACTAAGAGGATGCGGACGATCAATCAGAAAGTCGACCGGACAAACGAAACACCAAAACTCCCAAGGAGGGCTCGATACATTAAGCCACTAGATGTCCTAGGGCTCAAAACGTGAAATCGATAGATAAAATCAAACAACCAAAGGATTGAGGTGAATTCCCAGTCAAACAGGACTCCAACACACTCAGGCAGTCGGAAAATCAAGAAGAGAAACACTGACCAAACCCAAAGAGCTCAAAAATGAAGAAACTCAAAAACCTTACAGGAGTGGCGCGACTGTAAGGCTGGAACTGGCACCAGAAAGCAATTGGCGCGGGCTAAAAAAAAGCAACATGCCCCAATTGGCACGACTGTCGAGCTAAAAAGCGCGCCAGTCGAGTTTCTCAGCCAAAAAAAAAAAGAACTACTCCAGAAGCAGATCAATGCATACTAAGAAAACCAAGAAGTAAAAAACAGCAAAAGAACCCAACCCAGAAGGCTCATCAAGCAAGGAAAAACATAAAATAATCAAAGCAAGACAATACAAATGAGACAGTGAAATCTAGACGATCCCCAGCGGAGTTGCCAAATTGTTGAGGAGGTAAATCCCCTCTGCGGACAGAGGCGATCCCTACTAGCCCAGCAGGGGTCTAGCAACAATAAAAAATGTTACGACGCAAGTTCCTAGTTACGAATGAAAATACTAAAGATGGAAGCCTACCTGGAATCCAATGCTATGATCTAAAGAAGAGAGTGTTCCCATTCCTCAGCCTCGGCAGATCACGATCCTCCATGATCTCCACGGGTGGACACCTGCACATGTAAGAAACAAACAGATACAAGCATAAAATCCGGCATACGTAACTCAATATCAGTCAGAAAGGATACTACTCATATTAACATCATTGAAAACAGAGTGGAACCATAATCGTAATCATTCATTAAATAACGATCAGAAGAGATTACAACCAAAGTTCTGACGTCGTGGTCTCTTTCGGATGGGTCTCAAGTCATTCACGTCTCGCAAAGTTCGCCAGGGAAAGGGCAAACCTCTTCTAGGTCTCTCGACAATAGTCTCCTTACTTGAGTCAGCCTTAAGGGAGGAAAGAGGGCTCTTACAGCACAAAGGCTCTTGGGAATTTGGAGATTCAAAGCTTAGGCACTTCAAGACTAGCTTGCCATGGAATTGAGCAGGATTTTATAGATGGGGAAGGAGGGAGTTGGGATCCCTATTATTGTGGGATTGGCCCTATCAACAAGGAAGGTTCCATGGGAGGTGGAAAAACTACTTCCTTCCATAGAACTCCCGCGGCCAAACCTCCCAACTTAAGATAAGCAATGGTTTCTGAGTTTGTTGAAACTCAACTTCTGCCATCTTTATTTAAAAAACACTCCTTAAATTGGCTGGCGTGACTACTTCTCTGGTACAGAGCACCAGTTGGCGCGGCCTCTTTGCAGGATTTTCCCCATTGGCGCGAGTGCTGAACTGTCTTCCTGCGCCAATGCAAAAAGAGATGTTTTTCATGATTTTTGCAAGATGTCTTAAGGGCAAACGAAGCTCATGCTTAGAGGAATGCATTGATGATGTTTTCAAGGCATGATAATGTTCACAGGTCACAAAATGGGTCCTCCATTGTGCGGGACGGGGAATGGTAGGGACGGTGACAAATTACTGTGTAACAGGCAGGATATTAGAAGATGAGGAAGAAGAGCAGGAAACGGAAGAATCAGAAGAGGAAGGAGAAATAGGAGAGTCCCATACCTCGGTAAGAAGATCAACAAGAGGCCGAAAAACCGACAGGGAAAAAAGGGAGCAGGAGACCTACAAAGAGAAACTTCAGGGCAGTCAACCAACTTTGGAAAAAATGCTAGCCTCAAAATCTAAGATATTGAAAAATCCGCCCCAAGGCTCCAAGGGAGCCCACCAGAAGCATAAATAATGAAGGTCATCTCCTGGAATTGCAGAGTTATGGGGAGAAAAACTAAAGAAGAAGCCATCAGAAGTCTAATCAGGACAGAAACCCCAGACTTACTTCTCGTCCAGGAGACAAAGCTGGAAGATATAGCCTTCCTTCAAGTAAGCAAGAAACTTTGGAATAAAAGCGAAGCAAGAGCAATCTCTACCTGGGGTGCCTCAAGAGGGATAGGCACTCTTTGGAACGCCAATAAATTTACAGTCCTATTTGAGGCGAGGAATATCCATTGGTTGATGCTGAAAATGCAGAACTTGGACACTAAGGAAATGTTTTGTCTATTCAATGTTTACTCTCCATTCAACGTTGGGGAAAAAAAAGACTGTTGGGACTCTATAAGGCACCAAGCAGATCTGACAAATCTGGAAAATATAATAATTTCTGGCGACCTCAACCTCACTCTACACCCATCAGAAAAAATGGGAGGCAGCGTGGTTAGAGATCCGACTAGAGAATGGGTGGAGGACATAGTGCAAGACTGGGATTTGCTGGACATTAAACCCTCTTCAGGTAAGTACTCATGGTCTAATAAAAGAGTGGGACTTGGTCACATTGCTGCCAGGCTAGATAGATTTATTATTAAAAGCTCCTTTTTGCTACTAGGTTTAGAGCCCAGAATGCATATTCTTTCTAGCAGCACCTCTGATCATAAGTCCATAAAGCTAGAACTCTTAGCTCACCTTGATCTGGGCCCTATTCCATTTAGATTTAGCCCTCTTTGGGTTAAGGAGCCTGATTTCATGCAAACTGTCAAGGAATGTTGGAACCAGCCAGTTAAAGGATCACCCTTCTATATTTGGGAGGAAGAGCTCAGAAGGGTGAAAGGAGCTCTAAAAAGATGGGCCGAAATGTTGTCCAATCCGGCCACTGAAAGGAAAACTATTAAAGCTGCTCTTGTGTCTCATAAAAATGGTATGGAGAACACTAGGCTCACAAAGGATCTATTAGATCAAGAAACCCAGTTGCAACAGCGCTACCACAAAGCCTGCTTAGCTGAAGAAGAGTATTGGAGATTAAAATCCCGCAACCTCTGGCTTAAAGCAGGGGATAGGAACACCGATTATTTCACAAACAAACCCAGGCAAGGAAATGTTTCAACAACATCTCAGATATTAAAGAAGAGGGTGATATCCACAAGGATTTTGATCACATAAAGAAAGCAGCTTTTGCTCATTTCCAAAACTTATATAGTGAAGACAATGATCCAAGCCACTATCCAGATCTGTTAGATAATATACCCTCTATAATTTCTCAGCGAATTAATGATTCTCTTGAGGCCAAAGTCACTAAAGATGAAGTGAAAAAGGCTCTCTTCGATATGGACTCGGATAAGGCCCCTGGGCCGGACGGTTTCTCTGCTAGATTCCTTCAAGTTTGCTGGCCGATTGTTGAAAAAGACCTTCTCAAAATGGTACAAAAATCCCAAAATACTCAGAAAATAGGAGGCAGTACTAATTCTGCATTTTTAGCTCTCATACCCAAGGAAAAAGGTGCCAATAACTTCAAAAGATTCCGGCCGATTTCTCTATGTAACACAGGGTACAAACTAATCACCAAAGTAATTGCAAATAGACTGAAGCCCATTCTCCCCAAAATAATTCCAGAGAATCAAGGAGGCTTCATCCAAGGTAGGCAGATCGTGGACAACTTCTTCCTAGTACAAGAGGCAATCCACTCAAGTCTCCTTCGAAAAGAGCAAGGTATGGTGATTAAACTTGATTTAGCAAATGCGTTTTATTGAGTCAATCATAGCTTTCTTTTAAATGTTATGAGTAAGTTTGATTTTGGAGAAAATTTCATTAAATGGATCTGGGCATGCATCTCGGAGCCATGGATTGCCCCTCTTGTCAATGGAAGAGCCACAGAATTTTTTAAAGCCTCGAGAGGACTTAGGCAGGGGTGACCTCTATCCCCACTGCTCTTTGTCATCCAAGCCTCGGTCCTTAGCTTCTTGCTAGACAGAAAGTTGCAAGACCATGAAATCAATGGACTATGTATTGCAAGAGGGATCAAAAATATTAATCATGCCTTGTTTGCGGATGACACTTTGTTGTTGTGCACTACCTCTATTTCCACTGCCACAAAATTCAAAGCGGTTCTGGATGAATTCAGTGAAGCTACAGGCAACGTTGTTAACAAGAGAAAATTTCATATTTTCAGCTGGAATACTTCGCCCAGACTGCTATCTGCCATCTCCAGATGTTTGGGCTTTGAAGCTTCCACCTCCTGGTCTTCTTTTAAATACCTGGGCCTCCCAATTTCTCTCAAGAGAACTACAAGCAAAGAATGGCTCCCACAGCTGGAAAAATTCAAGGCAAAGATTCAAGCCTGGGGATATTCCTGGCTGAATACTACTGGAAAAACAGTCTTAATTAAATCAGTTCTTAACAGCTTGCCTCTATTTCAATTCGTTGGGCTCCTCGCTCCGGCTTCCATTCTAAATAAAATGGAGGAATACATAAGGAGTTTCTTCTGGAAGGGAGGGAAACATAATGAAAAAAATATCCCCCTTATCAGCTGGGAAACCATTTCCAAACCACTGTGGGAAGGAGGACTAAATTTCAAAAATCTTTGTCAACAGAATGTGGCAATGGCTGCAAAAATTGTTTGGAGGATCATTGCGCCCAATCCTGGCTGGGCCCAAAAGGCACTCTGGAAAAAATATTTCAGAGGTTCAAGATCCAAATGCTTAGAAAATGTGATCCACCTGCCAAACTCGTCATTCCTCAAAATTTATGACAGAGCTGCATCTCTCATCACCGCCCACTCTTACTGGATACCAGGCAACGGGAAAAAAATCAACATCTGGACGGAAAGAATCATGAATAAGGAACCAATAGAAGTCAAAGCCCCAATTAATTCGCTGCGTTGCTGGATGGACAGAGAAGGATTGAGAATGCTGTGGGATATCTCACGCTGGAACGACTCGCTATGGGTAGGCTGGATACGTTTAAAGGTGCCAGAAAACCTGAACTCTGAATGGACCACACTGCTCAACTCCCTGCACGGATTGGCGGCCACGCACTCGAGGAAAAGAGATGCGAAAGGCTGGGGGCCGAAAGCCATAGGTTACGTAGTCTCCTTGGGGTATGCTAAGCTGAACGAGAGACCATACGTTCCCCTTGATCCAGCTCCTTGGCAAGGTGTCTGGCGACTATCTTCATGGCCCAAGGTTGATTTCTTTGCCTGGGTTTTATGTCACGGCAAAATCTTAACCTATGAAAACTTGCAGAATAAAGGATTCCACGGCCCATCCATCTGCTCACTATGCAATGAAAACATTGAGACAACATTTCATCTAATTCTAGATTGCAGCTACTCCAGGCAGATCTGGTCCTTCTTTACTCATGATTTGGATCCTAACTTCACTCTTCCTTGCTCCACTTCTGAACTTTTCTCTGAATGGACAAACAAATATCCAGATTCACCTCCTAAAAACCTGATTATCAAAGCAGCATGGGCTGTTCTCCCAAAGATCATCTGTTGGCAGTTATGGCTAGAGCGGAACAGAAGAATTTTTAGAAATACAAAGCAGTGCCACAAAGTTTTAGAAGCCAAGATTAAATGCCACATAAAGGAGTGCTTGATTGATATAAAAGAAGACTCCAATCTCAGTCAACAGGACATTGCATGGGGATCAACTCTAGAACTTCAATTTCATACTGCAGTCAGAAAAGCCCCCACTTTCAAAGAATGGCAAATAAGGAAACCAGAGAATGACTTGGAAGATTGGCTTAAATCGCAAACAAGGCACTTCCTCTTTTTCGATGGAGCAGCAAAGGGAAATCCAGGCAAAGCTGGTGCAGGAGGTGTTGTTCTAAATCAAATTGGGGAAAAAATTCTCTCCTACACTTGGGGACTTGGATATTCTACCAGCATTCAAGCTGAGGCCTTGGCCCTTTTCCAAGGACTCAAGATCCTTAAAGATCTGGACATTAATGAAGCAATTGTAATAGGCGACTCCCAAGTCATTATAAATGCAATGGTTTCCAATACTTCAGTATCGGACCTCAATCTAGAAAGGATGATTACTAGGATCAAAGGTTTGGAAAACAATTTTCAGAACTTGAAGTACTATCATGTGTTGAGAATTCACAATAAAAAGGCGGACATAGAAGCCAATAAAGCTGCCCAACTCTCTGCCGGGGTCAAGGTGAAAGAGGAAGAATAATCATGGGAACCCATTCCATAAACAATTTGTTGCCATGTTCTACTGTCTGCTATTAAACAAATTCGTTTGTATCTTCAAGTGGGGGGAAATCTCTGAAATCAACTCATTGGGGGTTTATCCAAGGAAGAAATCTACAAGCTTCAGCTGCATTCTCATTCTTAGCAGTGAGATGCATCAGGGCAAAGAAGCCCAGAATGTAATTAGAATTTCAGCATTCAGCCCATGATCAATACAAAAGCTCCATAACCGTTTCTGTAAAAAAAAAAAAAAAAAAAACAGTTTAGGGGTTTAGGGGTTAAGGGGTTAGGGGCTTAGGCGTTAGTGGTTTAGGGGTTTGAAGGTTTAGAGGTTTAGGGTTTAGGAGGTTAAATGGGTTAGGGTTTTAGGGGTTTAGGGGGGTTAAGTGGGTTAGGGGTTTTTAATTAGGGTTTAAGGGTATAGGGGGTTAAATGGGTTAGGGGTTGGGAATTGGGGCTTAAGTGGGTTAGGGGTTTATGGGTATAGAGGGTTAAATGGGTTAGGGGTTGGGAATTGGGGCTTAAGTGGGTTAGGGGTTTATGGGTATAGAGGGTTAAATGGGTTAGGGGTTGGGAATTAGGGGTTAAGGGGTTAAGGGGTTAGACGTTTAGGGTTTAGGGGGTTAAATGGGTTAGGGGTTTAGTGGGTTAGGGGATTTAACAGTTAAGGATTTTAGGGGTTAGGGGTCATTAGGGGTTAATGGGGTTAGGGTTTAGGGGGTTAAATGGGTTAGGGTTTTAAGGGATTAGGGGTTTAAATGGGTTAGGGGTTGGGAAATAGGGTTTAAGGGGTTAGGGATTAAGGGTTGGAGTTTTAGGGTTTAGGGGGCTAAATGGGTTAGGGGTTTAGAGGTTTATGGGGTTAGGGGATTTAGTAGTTAAGGATTTTATGGGTTAGGGGTTAAGGGGTTAGAGGTTTAGGGTTTAGGGGATTAAATGGGTTAGAGGTTTAGAGGTTTAGGGGGTTAGGGGGTTTAGCAATTAAGGATTTATGGGTTAGGGGTTAATGGGGTTAGGGTAGGGGGTTAAATGGGTTAGGGTTTTAGGGGGTTAAATGGGTTAGGGGTCAGGAATTAGGGTTTAAGGGGTTAGGGGTTAAGGGTTTAGAGGTTTAGGGTTTAGGGAGTTAAATGGGTTAGGGGTCGGTAATTAAGGTTTAAGGGGTCAGGGGTTAAGGGTTTAGAGGTTTAGGTTTTAGGGGGTTAAATGGGTTAGGGGTTAAGAGTTTAGGGTTAGGGGTTAAGGGTTTAGAGGTTTAGGGTTTAGGAGTTACATGGGTTAGGGTTTTAGAAGTTTAGGGGGTTAAATGGGTTAGGAGTTGGGAATTAGTTTTTAAGGGGTTAGGGGTTACTATGATAGTTTCGGTGGTCTCTATTTGTGCACAATAGTTGCTTATTCTTTGGGTCTCAATGTAACAATTTTGTAGGTATTGTTGCTTGTTGCCATGTCTTCTCTATTTATTAATTTCTAGTACTTGTTAGCCATTGCTTTGCATTTATTGATGAAAATGTCTATTGCAATTAAACCAAATGTATGTTCAATCTCCAGTTTCAAAATCAACCATTTAACTTCCGAGAATGGACATCTGATGAAGTCTCAATAACCACACTGCACCTCATGACTGCTACAGAAAATCTTAGTTCAAGTGTCCCATATTGATGAGAAAGTTGGCTCTTATACTCTTGCTCCACCTGACTGTGTCCTGGAAATACCCTTGTTTATGGCAAAAACATGCTAATTTTGTCAACATTGTCCCTTAACAGACCAAGGAAACAAATGAGACTGAGAGGAATGGAAAGTACTACAACTTTGGAGAGATCACAAAAGACTATGATGATTTAAAGGATAAGCTTGAAGAATGTCACAATGCTAAAACAACTAAAATTTGTCCCAAACAAACAGTTAATAATGTGAAACCTTCTTCCGTACTAGTCAAGCAAGACTACATTCATGTGAGAGCAAGAAGAGTCCAAGCGACTGATAAGCACAGCCTAGAAAAGAGGTTATGCTTCCCTCTTTTTAATGAAATATTTGATCTACATTTTGTCTATCGAAGATTAAAAATTTTAGCCTTGCTAACAAGGGGGAATTAACCCAATCGCAAGGCCCAACTAGACCTGATCTCGTTTGGAATGGCTAATCCCAATGAGTTTTAAGGATTTTTTTAAGGGTTAGGGGAATAATGAGTTATTGGTCAAGGGATTAGGGGCTTAGGACTTAGGGGATTTAGGCGCATTTAGGGGTTAGGGGAATAATGAGTTTGTGGTTAAGCGATTAGGGATTGGGATTAGGGGAATAATGAGTTAGTGGTTAAGGGGTTAGGGGGACAGAGAGAGAGAGATAGGGAGAGGAGTGAGAGAGGTAGAGAAGGGTAAGAGAGGGAGACAGTGAGACAAAGATAGAAGTGGGACAGAAAGAAGGAGAGAGGGAGGGATAGAGTGAGAGGATTGAAGGGTAGAGAGAGAGAGAGAGAAAGAGATGGAGGTAGGAGAGAAAGGGAGAGAGAAGAAGGACGAGAGATAGGACTTAAGAGAGAGGAACTAGTATCATAGAAGAAAGAATATGTGACCAAATTACTCTATAGGGAGATGGGAGATATGGGCACCCTACCTACCTAACTAAATTTCTAAGCCAAATGTGGTGTGATCGTCTATAATGGTGGTCGATTATACGAGAAGGCACTATATTTTTAATGTGATATGCAAAAAACATGTACCAAACCTAACCATTTCACGTTCACCAATGTTCTATTTGCGTGTGCTAATTTGGTAAATTTGGAACATGGAAAAGGGGTCTTGTTTTGTGATCACCTCCCACGAGGATTCACCAATTGTGAGAACACAACGATTGTGGTTGCATCTTCTAAATCATTATCACTTCCACCAACACCTCATCCAATAATTCTAGTATAAAAAGTCTCATGCTCTCAGTAGCCAAAAGTAACATAATGCATGTGCCCTCAATCTCTTCTACATACTTGTAGCTCTCCTCCCAAATCAAAGCCACTAGCGTTGTGTGTTCACTTTGCCCTAAATCTTGTGCAAACATCCCGAGGTAAGGAACTGTTGCACCAAGGTATGGATCCTCTATGTGTCATATCCACTTAAGGAGAACATGTTCCAAACAATAGGCAAATTCTCACAACTATCCCTTCGTGGGATGTTGAGAACTCCAAAATTCCACATGCTCATTAATTAAATCTATAAATTGAGAACTTTCCTACAAGACTTGAAGTCGTACTGAACTTGGACCAAAAGTCTCAGGATCTGGGTAGCACAAAGGAACACCTGCAATATGATTTGTACTATTCTCATCTAGATCATTTTGCATGGATATCTCCTAGAGTTGAAATGCATATTCCAGGTTCCATAGAACATCTCCCATGGAAGGCCTGTCGAAGCTCATCTCTTCCAATAACTTTTCTGTAGTCTCCATAAACATTTTCAGAGAACCAGAGTTGATGGTCCCAAGAAGGCGAGGGTCAATTATTTTTTCAAGCTTGCCCTTTTTCTGCCAATGCACTTCCCACTCTTCTATATTGAATTTTTCTCTAGGAAAAACAAGATTACGAGTTTCCCTTGCACACAAGAACTCGAGTAACACTACTCCAAAAGAATACACATCAAATTTCTCTTTCATTTGCTTCCTTCTGAAGTATTCAAGATCAAAGTACCCAAGGGCCAAAAATACCTTTGGATTCAGTCTTTGAATGTCCAAATTCCACCACCTTTTCCCGTGATCTTGTTGTCGTGGAGATCTTTGACATTTAGATAAGCACGGAGGATTCACAACAAGTGAATTAGATTGCATTGACCATATATTGGAGCTTCATTGGTATCTTGCCAATCAAAAAATTTGCCAACAAATCGAGGGAGTCTAAATTGGTGCAGTTGAAAATGAAAGGCAATATTGTTCTGTCGAGGCCAAATCCCATGACGCTAAGCTTGAAAACCATCTCATTACCACAGGTCACACCTTTGAGCTTCGAGATGGTGATGTTGCAGGGGTTTTGATCTTGTCTCCAATCCACAGTCACACCTTCGAGCTCTAAGATGGTGACATTGTAGGGGTTTTTATCTTGTCTCTGGTCCACTGCGTGAGCTTCAGTACATAAACCTGGCACCATGTTGGGTTAAGGGACATTATGAG
Source organism: Pinus albicaulis (assembly GCA_034641835.2). NCBI lineage: Eukaryota > Viridiplantae > Streptophyta > Pinopsida > Pinales > Pinaceae > Pinus > Pinus albicaulis. The sequence goes on along the minus strand of CM076577.1, from coordinate 1,083,220,895 downwards.
TATTCAACAAATAAATGTAGATAGAGAAATGGAATTATGGAGGCATTGGCTATCATACATATTTGGCTTCCTCTGTCAATGTATGAAAGTCGCCAGTCCTCCAAAAGGAGCCTTCTTCCCATTCTTTCCTCCAAAACCAGGGTTCATTAGTGCTGCCGTAAATGATAATAAACCCCCTTCACCATCTTCCCCATCAAGAAATCTGAGTTGTGAAACAAAAATGTGAAGGTCAAGCTCTCCATCATCGAGGGTTATATGGCATGTCTTGTAACTGTGCAAAGAATCTTATTTTCAGTACATTGCTAAATGGTGGTATGATGCAGATATCCCATTTAATGTTGCTCGCTCACCTTATTACCAAGCTATGTGGGAATCTATTATAGCTACCGGAAAGGGCTTCAAATTCCCTACTATGCATGACTTGAGGGGAGCTCTTTTGCAAAAAGAGATTTACTACTTTGATTATTAATCAAATATAATCAAAGTAAGCGGGGGGATAGCAGAGGTGGGGGATTGAGGGTTCAAAAGCAGATTCTTCGGGCTAGAGGAGGTCATGGTGGCAAGAGGAATCGTGGGTTTGATAAATTTGAGGTAAATGAGGGACAGGTTATCCAACATTGTTGCCTAGAGAACTGTCGTGCACTTATCAACAACCTGATGGAAAGAGTGGACACAACTGAGAGATTATGTCGTGAGGAGCATGAAGAGTAGATGGCAACATTGGAACGAATGCACTATTTACAGTTCCAAGTCTGGGAGAGACTGATAGTGGCTTGGGGAAGCCAAAATCAACTCACTGAGAAAGTAGAAAAGCTAGAGACTTGGTTGGCGCACTTTGAAGGGCACAATTAGTTTGACTTTTATCTTCCACCGCATTTACGAACAACCCCGGACAACCCCGCATCCATCACGTTGGACGACTAGTATGCTATTTGGTGTTCTTTATGTTTTATATGTGTTTTGGTTCCTTTGACCCAACCGTTTATGGACAATGTCCCTAGTCCCTCTTTTGTATTTTTTTGCATCTGGTGCAAATTTTTGTCAACAAACCCAATCGAGGTGAGACTAGACCACCTTTTTTTTAACTGGTTGTATGTACTCCTTTTTTCCTACATGACTATAACATTGTCTTACAATAAAACAAAGGTTCATACATCATTAAAAAATTAATTAAGTTTCATACTTAAATTAATAAATTTTCATACCTATTTGCTAAATAGGTCCATAAATATATATTTTAGGTTTACCTATTTAGTATTTATCAAATGTAAATATGCTGATTTAATACTATATTTAAATGAACTCACATTTATAACATAAGAAATGTTATATTTATCTGTTTATTAAATGTAAATATGAATATTTAACCTTAGATTTAAAAAACTCACACTTAACATAAATCAATGAAGTTTAAAAAATAAACTTAATGGCCAAATATTAAATATAAATATAAATATTAATTTGGATATCTAATTAATATTATAACCTTTACTAAAATTATAATGAAGGCATTAGTGTAAAGTTGATAGATGATTATACATGCAATTATGTTAATTGTAGATGAATCCATATGCACTGTTAAACTTTAGAGACAAAAGGGTATTCATAATTTTAACACTGTAAATTTAGAGACCCCTTTGTCTCTAAATTTTAACACTGCAAATGGATTCAGAGACACCTATAGTGAAATATAACACTTCGGTACCAAAATTGTAATTTTCCATATATGGAGTGACACAATTAAAAATCACTGACATAAATGACTAATTCATGTACTTGTTGTACTTGTTATTTGGCCATATTTTTATTCTTGGAATATAATAGTCATTTACATTAGTCATTATTAATTTTGTCACTTATTATCTAGTCATATATTTTAATCCTAGACTAAATTAGTCATTTAAGTTAGTCTCTTTTACTTTAGTCACTTATTATCTAGTCATATATTTTATCCTTAGACTAAATTAGTCGTTTAAGTTAGTCGCTTTTAGTTTAGTCACTTGTTATCTAGTCGTATATTTTATTCCAAGACTAAATTAGTCATTTAAGTTAGTTATTTTTAGTTCGGTCACATAAAATTGCTCAAATTTAGTAGTAGTTCACTTGAAATAATTGCGGTGACTAACATTTTTAGTCACCTAGTCATTAATTTCATCATTTTTTACTAGTGTTCAAGACTCCAGATTAGGTTAGGAAATTGCAATGACAGACAGGGATCACTTAATAGGGCCATTATATGGATTCTACGCATAGTCCTTAGTAATTCCAATTCCTTTGATTTTGTTCTATGAGGAGCCTAGTTACGCTCCTTAAAATTCAAGGACAAAATTCAAATTGATTCTGCTCCATACACTCCAAAAGAGGGGCATCCCTATTGGTAACAGAGCTACAAAATTGGCTCGTTTTACAGTTCACATAATGGAAATTATGGCAGCTTGTATGTCACAAGCTATGTACCCCATGAACAATGACATTAACCCTTGCTACAGTTCAAGCTTATACCTCATGAGCTTTGGAATCTAGAAATAAAAATGTGGTTTAAAATTTAAATTATTCTCCTATATGTGACTGACCAAACTACATGTCTAATAGCGAAGCTTTTGTAATCATTAAATCTTTAAAAGACTTGGCATGAGTCAATTTGGGGAATTGAAGCTAGTATGAACCCCACTCTTCTCAAACAGGAGAAAAAATGATGGAGGATCAAGGGCGATGGTAAGATGAGAAAGCTGGACGAGGAAGCCAATGGTGCTGCTCAGCAACTTTCGAAGGACAATCTGCACTGACTGTTGGAACCACTGAGCAAAGACGGCCCGACCTGAACGTGCCCAGTCGAGCGACCTCACACAGCGCAACACAATGCACCCGAACAAACGATGCCACAAGGGAGAAAATAGAAAACGGGCCACCCGAACGTGCACAAGGCACCTGGGCAGTCACAACTTAGCAAAACTAATACGGGCACTCGCGAATGAATTAGCCTGACCCAAACGTGCTTGGTTGGGCGTGCTCACATAGCGCGATAGGGCACGCTCGATCCAACGATGCCACAAGGGAGAAAACGGCAAACGGGCCTCCTGAACATGCACAAGCTAGCACCTGGGCGGTCACAACTTAGAAAAATTGATACGGGCACCCTCGAATGAAACGGCCCAACCCAAATGCGCCTAGTCGAGTGACCTCACATGGCACGACATGACGGCATGCCCAACGAATTACGATGGCACAAGGGAGAAAATGGCAAACGGGCCACCCTAACATGCACAAGGCACCCAGGTGGTCACAACTTAGCAAAACTGATACGGGCGCCCTCGAACAAAACGGCCCAACCTGAACGCGCCCGGTCGGGCAACCTCACACAGCACACCCAACTGAATGATGCCACAAGGGAGAAAACGGAAAACGGGCCGCCTGAAGATGCACAATACACCTAGGCAGCCACAACTTAGCAAAACTAATATGGGCACCCTTGAACGAAACGCTCCGACCCGAATGCGCCTAGTCGGGCGACCTCACATGGTGCGACACGACATGCCCAATCGAACGATGCCACAAGGGAGAAAATGGAAAAGGGGTCACCCAAACGTGCATAAGACACCCATGCAGTCACAACTTAAAAAAATTGATACGGGCACCCTCGAAAGAAACGGCTTGATCCAAATGCGCCCGGTCAGGCAACCTCACATGGCGCACCCAACCGAACGATGCCATAATGGAGAAAATGGCAAACAGGGTGCCTGAACATGCATAAGGCACCTGGGTAGTCACAACTTAGCAAAATTGATACGGGCACCCTCGAACGAAACAGCCTGACCAGAATGCACCCGGTCAAGCGACCTCACAATGCGCGACGCGACACACCCGAACGAACGATGCCACAAGGGAGAAAATAGAAAACGAGCCACTCAAATGTGGAAAAGGCTCCTGGGTGGTCACAACTTAGCAAAAATAATACGAGCCCCCTCAAACTAAATGACCCAAACTGAACGCGCTTGGTTGCGTGACCTCACATAGCGCGACACGGCGTGCCCGACCGAACAATTCCACAAGGGAGAAAATGGAAAACAAGCCACCCAAATGTGCACAAGGCACTCGGGCGGTCACAACTTAGCAAAATTGATATGAACTCCCTCAATTGAAATGGTTCGAGCCGAACGCGCCTAGTCGAGCGACCTCACATGATGCGACACGATGTGCTTGAACGAACGATGCCACAAGGGAGAAAATAGCAACAGGCCACCCAAACATGCATAAGGCACCTAGGTGGTCACAACTTAGTAAAACTAATACGGGCGCCCTTGAAGGAATCAGGTTTGTAGGTTTAGGGGGTTAAATGGGTTAGGGGTTAAGGGTTTACAGGTTTATGGTTTAGGGGTTAAATGGGTTAGGGGTTTAGAAGTTTCGGGGGTTAAATGGGTTAGGGGTTTGGAATTAGTGTTGCTTATTCTTTGCGTCTCAATGTAACAAGGATATAGTGAGAGGATTGGAGGGTAGAGAGAGAGAGAGAGAGAGAGAGAGAGAGAGAGAGAGAGGGAGGGAGATTGGGGAAGAGAGAGGGAGGTATAAGGTGAGAAAGGGAGAGAGAAGAAGGACAAGAGATAGGACTTAAGAGAGATCAGCTGGAACTTAGAGGGGATTAATTTCCATAGATAGAATTAGAAACATTTACCTGAACAAGTTTATTAGTGGTCGAACAAGCTCCAGAACACCATAATGAAAATAAATAGGAAAATAAAACCATAATTTTCTACTAAGCCAACTAGAATAAGAAAATTTAGTTTATAACATGAAGGGGGGTTAATAAATAGTGTAATAGCTCACCTGTGGAAGGGATCAATCCTGATCTTAAGGGATTGTGATGGAATGATGCCAAAGACCCCTCAAAAAATTAACAAATGTAAAAAGCATATTATTTATAGGGAAAATATATATATGTATAGATAAATGGGTAAAGGATGAGTCTTTGAATCCTCACCATTGAAGTCGAGCAAGAATTCTATAAAATCTTATCCCAAAAACAAAAAGAATGAATCCCAGCTTGAATCCCGGGAGGTCATGACTATCAAGAGCTTCAATCTGTTCTTGCGACTAAAAACCATAATCAATTTCTCAATGGTCTTACAAATTAGTGACAAAGGAAAATTAGCCTGGAACAAGGTTGGGGAGAGGAGGGGTAGCTACCCTCTAACTTTCTCCAACCTCCCTACATTGCTAATCTGACATGGCCAAGTGATGAGCACCATAGATCCTTATGTAATCTCTAGGACATGAGCCACTAGATGGAAGACAATGACACCTAAGTTATGTATTCTTCAATATGGGCATGTGAAATTTTTTATAGCTAAGGTGGAACCTAGGCAGGAACCCTAATTAATTCAAATAATATCAAATCATTGTTGACATATGTAAAAAGTCAGTTAGAGAGTGAATTAGCATCCCAAACCTTTTTAAATGTGTATTAGAACTGGAAAGGAAATAATATAGTATAAATAGATGATAGACTCTATAGAATGACAAATAATAAATTTTATTGTATCATTCACAAAGAAAGCATTATGAGGAAAGGAAGTGGTGCATCCATTACTGTAGATCTAACTGGGCAATGAATCCTGTGATATGAATGGCGTGTTAATGGAAATTGTGCAACAATTTAAGAATGAAATGGAAAGCCTAACAGAAAAGAATAAAATGGAAAGTTAAGGGTTTATTGGTTTAGGGTTTAAGGGGTTAGGGTTAAGGGTTTAATGGTTTAGGGTTTAAGGGGTTAGGGGTTAGGGGTTAGAGTTTAATGTAACAATTTTGTAAGTATTAATGTTGCTTTTTTCCATGTCTTCTTTATTTATTAATTTATAGTATTCATTAGCCATTGCTTTACATTTATTAATGATGAAGATTTCTATTGCAATCAAAGCAAATGTATGTTCAATCTCTAGTTTCAAACTCAGCAAAAATGTTGTCACACAATTTAAGTCTATAGAATGGCCATCTGATGAAGTCTTGATAACCAAAATGCACCTCATGACTACTCCAGAAAATCTTAAGTTCGAGTGTCCCACAATCATGAGAAATTTGGCTCTTATACTCTTGCTCCACCTGATCACTGTGTCCTGGAAATACCCTTGTTTATTGCAAAAACATCCTAATGTTGTCGACCTTTTCCCTTAACAGACCAAGGAAACATATGTGACTGAGAGGAATGGAAAGCACTACATATTTGAAGAGAGTACAAAAGACTAAGATGGTTTAAAGGATAAGCTTGAAATAGAATGTAGCAGTGTTGAAAAAACTAAAAGTTGTCCCAAACAAATAGTTGATAATGCGAAACCTTCTTCTGTACCATTCAAGCAAGACTACATTCATGTGAGAGCAAGAAGAGGCCGAGCGACTGGTAGGCATAACCTGGAAGAATATAAGGTATGGTTCCCTATTTTTGATGAAATGTTTGATTTACATTTTTTCTATCGAAGATCAACCTTTTTAACTTTGCCAACAAGGCGGAATTAACCCAGTCGTAGGTCCCAATATGTCATGATATATATTAACTCTAGATATATATGAGAAGGAATAATTATAAAGACATAGATTGATAGAGGTGGAGAGAGAAGGGGAGTCACAAGGGAGAGATGGAGATAAAGTGAAGGAGAGGGGAGAGAAGGAATGGATCATCTGAGAGAGAGAGAGGGAGAGGAGTGAGAGAGGTAGAGAAGGGTAAAAGAGGGAGATAGTGAAAACATAAGAAGCTTATAACCCAAGAGATGGATAAGATAAAACTTGACAAAATATTGGTCAACTTCCTTGACCCTTTATTGGTTATTCAAAAGGAGTATGAATACACCATCGTTAATATCAAGGTAACCGGCCCCTAGCAAATCAAGTGGTCAACGGGTTTAGGGGTTAGATGTTTGGGGTTTAGGGGGTTAAATCATGGGTTAGGGTTAATGCATGCACGCACCCGACTGAACGATGCCACAAGGGAGAAAACGGCGAACGGGCCACTCGAACGTGCACAAGGCACTCAAGCAGTCACAACTTAGCAAAACTGATACGGGTTCCCTCGAACGAAATGACCTGAACCAAATGCGCCCAGCTGGGTGACCTCGCACAGCGTGACATGATGCGCCTAACTGAATGATGCCACAAGGGATCAAATGGAAAACGGGCCACCCGAATGTGCAGAAGGGACTCGGGCAGTCACAGCTTAGCAAAATTGATACGGGCAACCTCGAATGAAACGACTCGACCCGAACGCGCCCGGTCGGGTGACCTCACACTGCACGAAAAGTCACACCCGACCAAACGATGTCACAAGAGAGAAAATGGAAAATGGGCCAACTTAACGTGCACAAGGTACCCAGGCGGTCACAACTTAGCAAAACTGATATGGGCACCCTCGAATGAAACGACCCGACCTGAACGCGCCTAGTCGGGCAACCTCACATGGCTCAACACGACGCGCTCGACCGAATGATGCCACAAGGGAGAAAATGAAAAATGGGCTACCTGAACGTGCACAAGGCACCTGGGCGGTCACAACTTAACAAAACTGATACAGGAACCCTCTAACGAAACGGCCCGATTAGACTCGAACGCGCCCGGTCGGGCAACCTCACACAGCGCGCCTGACCGAACGATGCCACAAGGAAGAAAATGGCAAACCGGCCACCCAAACATGCACAAGGGACCTAGGTGGTCACAAATTAGCAAAACTGACACGGGTGCCCTCGAACGAAACAGCCCGACCCGACCCGAACGTGCCCGATCCGGTGACCTCATATGACACGACATGACGCGCCTGAACGAACGATGCCACAAGGTGGAAAATGAAAAACGGGCCACCCAAATGTGCGCAAGGCACCTGGGTGGTCACAACTTAGCAAAACTGATACAGGCACCCTCGAACAAAATGATCCAAACTGAACACGCCTGGTCGTGCAACCGCACACAGCGCGACATGGCATGCCCGACCGAATGCGAAAATGGAAAACGGGCTGCCCGAACATGCACAAGGCACCTGGGTGGTCACAACTTAGCAAAAATAATGCATGCGCCCTTGAACGAAACGGTCCGACACGACCCGAACATGCCCGGTCGGGCCACCTCACATGGTGCGACATGGCGTGCCTGACCAAATGATGCCACAAGGGAGAAAACAGAAAACGGGCCACCCGAACATGCACAAGGGACCCGGACAGTCACAACTTAGCAAAAGTGATACGAGCACCCTCGAACGAAACGACCCGACCCGAACGTGCCTGGTTGGCCAACCTCACACTGTGCGACACGGCGCGCCCAAACGAACAATGCCATAAGGGAGCAAACGGAAAATGGGCCACCCAAAGGTGCACAAGGTACCTGGGCAGTCAGAACTTAGCAAAACTGATACAGGCACCCTCGAATGAAATGACCCAACCCGACTCAAACATGCCCAGTCGGGCAACCTCAAACGACACGCCCGACTAAACGATGCCACAAGGGAGTAAACAGCAAATGGGCCAACCGAACGTGCACAAGGCACCGCGGTGGTCACAACTTAGCAAAACTTATACAGGCACCCTCGATATAAATGGCCCAACCTGAACGCTCCCGGTTGGGCGACCTCACATGGCGCGCCTGACCGAATGATGCCAGAAGGGAGAAAATGGAAAACAAGCCATCCAAATGTGCACAAGGCATCCGAGCAGTCACAACTTAGCAAAACTAATACATGTGCCCTCGAACAAAATGGCCTGACATGACCCGAACGCGCCCGGTCGGGTGACCTCACACGGTGCGCCCAACCGAATGATGCCACAAGGGTGCAAACAATAAATGGTCCACTCGAGCATGCACAAGGGAGCCAGTTGGTCACAACTTAGCAAAACTAATATGGGCACCTTCGAACAAAATAGCCCGACCCGAACGCGCCCGGTCGGGTGACCTCACACGACGCGACACGACGCCCCTGAACAAATGATGCCATAAGGGAGAAAACGAAAAATGGGCCACCCGAACGTGCACAAGGCACCCAGGCAGTAACAACTTAGCAAAACTGATACAGGCGCCCTCGAACAAAATGACCCGAATTGAACGTGCCTAGTAAGGGGACCTCACACTGCGCGACACGACGCGCCCAACCGTGGTTGGGGGCACACATTAAAAGTGAACTGAGTGAGTGCATCACGTCTTTAATATTTTATGAAACTCCTTAGAAGTCCCATCATAACCACCTTCCATATTCATCACAATGTGATATTTCAACTAAAGATATCTTATTATGTTGCTCCAACCATTCAAAAAGGGAACCCAAGTTAGATTATTATTTATCAAAGGAGAGGCCAAAGAAATTAATTTACAAATCATCATTTTAGCGACACTTAGCCCAAACTATCGCAAGAGTGACACTTGGCCCAAACCATTGCAAGAGGAACACTTAGCCCAAACTGTCGCAATAGTGACGATTTTTTCAGAAACTATCGCAATAGTGACGCTTTTGCCCAAACTATCGCAATAGCGACGTTTTCCTCCAAATGTTGCAATAGCAACACATAGCTCTAATCCGTCACAATTCTGACGATGTTTCCCATACTGTCGCAATTCCGATGCTTTGCTACAAATGTCGCAAGACTGACACTAACTTCTATGTGTCGCAATACCAACACTTGTCTCCAAACGTCGGTATAGCGACAGTTGCGGGCAGAATTTGAAAAATTGATAAATTTTGGGGAAATTTCCGACATTTGGTCAAAAGTCTCGGAACCAAAGTGTCAGAATTTCTGCCAAATGTACTAGCATATGGGGTGATACCTATAAATGATGTTATTGTAATATGCACAAAGAGCTTAGAGAGTGGAAGAATAAGATTGAACAGATATAGAAGCTATGAAGATCCAGAGATGATATAAATAAAATTTGAATGCTGGAAGGACAACAGTGAAGAAGGGGAAAAACAGAGCTAATATATAGGTAAATCAGCATATGATTTTATCGTACTGTAAGGAAAAAACTATACCTTCTGGGAAATAAGAATGAGGACGAACATAATGTCTCTAGGATTAGAAGTTTGGGCTCGTGTGGAATTAGGATATGCTCCAAAGGATACTAACACAGAGAAAGAATCCAAGCAAGATTTTATAGCTAATGCAAAAGTAATGAATGCACTCTTGAGTGGTTTGTGTGAGTCAGAAATTATGAAAGTAATGCACAGCCAGGCTGCCAAAGAAATATGGGATACATTAGAAAGTATCCATGAGGGAGATAAAAAGGTGAACATGGCCAAGCTGCAAACCTATAGAGTTCAGTTGGAAAATGTAAAAATGAATGAAGATGAAGATATGGACAGTTTCTTCTTAAAGGTTGTGGAAATTGCAAATAACATGAAAGCTCTAGGAGAACCCATTAAGGAATGTGTAATTGTGCAAAAGATATTGAGATATTTCCCATCCAGGTTTAACCCTAAGGTCTCAGCCATAGGAGAAACAATAAATTGGGAAACCTTGACCACAAACTAATTGCTTGGAAAATTAATAGATTATGAGATGAGACTTCCATAAGGAAAGTCAAACGTGAGGGAGGAAGGCTTTAAGGTAGAAAAGTGCATGAAAGAGAAGGAAGATACATGTTCGTGCTCAGATGAAGAAGATGCCAAATTCATCATAAGATTGGATAATGCACGGGTAAATACAAAGGTAAAATTCCATTTAAGTGCTTTAACTATGGAATAGTGGGGCACTATGCATCTAAATGTCCTCATAAGAAAACAGAGAACTATCCACAAGAGATAGAGGAAAACAAAATAAATAAATGGCAGAAAGGGAAGAGATTCAATAGAGAATCATTTTATGCTCAGCAAGATATCAGTGCATATGAAATCTAAGATCAATCCTCAAATGAAGAAGGAACCTCTGAATTTCTATTGATGGCCAAGGAAGATTCTGAAGGATTCCTTCTGGAAGATGAGGAAGAAGGTGAGGTAGATCTTGAGGGGGAGCTAAGGAGTGCCCTGGAGGAAATAGACAAACTTAAACTCAAGTGCAGAAAATAGAAATACATTCTCCTGAAATATGTAAGGGAAGAACCAGATTCGGAAAAACTCATTTAGTTGAAAGTAGAACTTGAAGAAGTTAGGAAGGTGGAATACATTTTGATAAATAAAATAAAATATAAACATCAGGAACAAGAGAAATTGGAAGAAGAAGTGGTATGCCTGAGAAAGAAACTAGAAAATGCCCAAAGGGATTTATCTATGAACACTCCACGAATGAAAAGCAATGAACAGTTGGACAAAACACTAAATGCTCAAAGACCTCCTCTCATAAAAGTTGTGATATTCTATGAAGGAGAAACAAGTAAGTCCAAGGTAGAAGATAATAGGAATATCATTTTTGTAAGAGTTGTAAAGGATAATGAAGCAGCTCAAAAAATTCCTACAAAAGTAGAAGCCAACAAGAAAATGACTTGTAATGAAGTAAATAGAAACAAGGAACAACCTCAAATGACAAAGAATGAAATGAAGAAACAATCAGCTGAAAAAGGCTCTTACACTCCTGAATATGAACTGAATAAATTTGGAAGCTATCAAAGGAAATTCTTTCCTCCTATGAGAAATATCACTTGTTTTTCCTGCCACAAACCTGGACATATTGTAGTATACTGTAAGACAAAGCAAACCCATTCCAACCAGAAGAGAATGCAAAAAATAAAAAGACTACCTCAAGAAAAAAGAAGGAGAGGAAAACCTTTCACCAGGTACACTAATCGATTCCATGGCTACTGTTTTTCATGCAATTAATTTGGACATAAATATATTGAATGTAAATTGTGTTGAAAAGGGGGAAAAATTCCATACATCATATCAAACTTTCTTAGGTAAAATAACATGTTATTCACGCCACAAGATTGGTCACAAAGAAAAAGACTCTAAGCTTCCATATACATTAAAGAGCTCTAGACAGATGATGGAATCCAATCAAAACAGACAAAAATATGAATAAAAAATAAGCGCAGACATTATGAAGAACCCCAATAAAGTATTTGAAGGAAAAGAGAAAGGGGGAGCCTGCTACCTCAATAACATAATGTATCCATCATATTCTCAGGGGGAGATGCTCTAGCAAGCAACACAAATATCCAACGAACAATAGATAAGAAGAGCATTTCATAAATAGTCCCCATAAAAGTAGTCTAAGAAGAGCTCCATGGAATAAGAACAGGTAAAATTTCATGAATGGAAAGGAAAATTCCTCTAACAGATAACTATAGAGGAAGAATAATACCTGAAGAATTCAACAACCAATAGGTTGATGGAAGGAGAGAAGGAAAAAAGCAGCCATGGTGGTAGAGGGAACATCATCCATGAGCATGTAAGCTAAGAAGACAACAACACACTAAATGATGAATGGTTAAAATCACAAAAAATATGTTTCTTGCTTTAGAACTGGAAATATACATAGAGGATGATCACATAGTGCATCACACTACAAGAGTTAACAATGAAAAAAAATTAAGACGGATGAGTAAGAGAACTGTTTATCATCATTATATCATTACATCGCTCATCTATAGAAGGTCCCCTTGGAGGAAAGTAGTGAAATGAGTGATAAAACTATGAGTGGTCTGCCCTTGTAGATTCCAAGTAAAGAAAGTAAAGATGTCTTCCCAAAGATGATTATGTTAGAATGGTTGAAGTGTATATAGAGAAACAATGATTATGGAGTAGTCCTCTAAAGGAATATGCATTGACATTATTTTAAACTATAATGATAGAATAAGAAAAAGGTTAATGATGGCAAGATTAGATTTAGTATATTGATGATTACTATTTAGAATAGTGGAGAGCTCAATAGTAGAAACTATGAAGGTTGTCTTAACTATGGGTACATGTGTGAGATGAAGTGAAATTACTACATGATTTATCAAAGTAGTATCAATTGGTATTTGGAACAAACAGCCTGACGATCAGCAAAATACCAAGTGTCATCAGTTTGGTATGGTACAGGTCCTCAGGATCAAAGTATTATGGCAGAAGTACATCAAGGTAGCATTCCCAGTGTTATCTGCAATATTAAAGCATGAAAAGGTAAATAACAGTGCTAAAGGATCATTATCTTGCTTACACTTGAAGTATCATATTGAGTATTGAAACAATATCTATTTCTAGATATAACTGCCTGCCCTCCTCAAGTCAGTATAGATATATCTTCAAGGCCTCTTTCTTAAGACCATTCATAAAATTGTGTGAAGTATGTTTTCTGAGATTTCAATTAAACAAATTGAAGATGTTTTTTTGAAGACCATCATGATAGAACAGTTAAAGTATCTAAAGTATGAAGGACTAATTGTGTTAATCTTACATTTGAAGCTCAAGAACCTCATTTTAAGCTCAAGAGTCTCTTAATGTTACATCTAAAGCCTACTTTAGTATAAGGGAATTGCTGGTATTTCACCATTGAAGAGAGGTTGATCATGGACATACATATCCCTTATGTCATAAATATTGCATAGTTGATAAGTGATACTCTAAACAAGGGTTAGTTTGAAAGTACTCTGTACAAGTAGTAAAGTATTTTGGTCTCTTTGATTGAAAGATATTGTCTAATCTTACAATAAGTTGTAAGTTCTAGTTTGATTCATTGTTCACATCAGTATCAAGGGCCTTTTATCTGTTAGTGTAATATCCTTGTTAGTAGTCCAACACATATCACCACCAACAGGAAGTAATGGTGAACCTCAGCTATAAAATATATATTGGCATCATCATATTTGAAAATATGTGTACTACAAATATGTATTTCAGATGAAGATCATAATATGGACTGAGTATATTTGGAGCAAAATTCAAATGCATATGTAGAATTCTCAATATTTTAGTATTGTTCCAATGGTGAATCCCTGATTATATAAGTTTTTTATATGAAGTGTCATTATCATCACTTTCAGCTTTATACAAGGGCAAGGAGATTCTAATTTGGGATGGTATAGACTTACATACAAGTTCAATGATTCTCAAAGTATTCTCCCAACAACAGTTGTACACCAATCTGGAGCAACAAGGTATAAATTAAGAAGAAGAAGGCCTAAGCACAACTTAGAGAGACAAAATAAAAAGAGAGAATCTACAATGGGAGATGTGAAACCCTTTTCCATTGATTTCAAAGGGGGAGGAAAAGTAAGCAGAAGAAGAAAGGCTCTTCTGAAAAGAAAGTAGAGGAAGAAAGACACTTCTCAGAATGAAAGGGGAGGAAGTCCTAGAGTAAGTATTGGAGTATTTCCATCAATGCCAAAGAGGGAGACTGTTGGAAATATTTTCATTGATGGCAAAGGAGCACAAAAGAGTAGCATTTGAACTATCACTAAGGCAAAGGAGCACAGAAGAACCAAAACTAAGGCAACGAGCAACATTAGACTATCAGCAGAGGCAACAAAGAGGAAAATGTAGCTAAGAAGCAAGGCAGACAAGGAGTAGAGGCAGTTGAGGCAGCAAACACAACAGAGAAGCAACAAAAGCAGAGAGCCAACGAATGCAGCTAAGCAACAAAGGAAGATAAGAAGAAAAATCAGAGAGGCATCAAATGAAGAGAGACAACGAATGTGGCAGAGGCAATGAATGCAACTAAGATGACACCAAAGGCAGCAAAGAAGCAGAGACAACAGAGGTAGTGAAAGTAGTAGAGGCAACAGATGGAGCAGAGAGGCAACGAATGACTTCAACGCACAATAGAAGGAAATCATATTTGCAAGACATAGCAAGGACTAGAGATCTTACATAGAGCGGAAGCAGGAAGAGGCGAGAGCCGAGAGGAAGAAGCCAATTAAACAAAGATGATTAAGACAAGAGAGAGAGGTGAGAGCCGAGAGACATAGAAGGATTTATTCATTATGAAAAGGGTAGATGTCGAGCGTGATAACTCGGGATGAAATTCAATAACAAATACAAGCTCAGGAACAAGCTTAGGAGGAAGAGTGTGGAGAAACCGGAGTTATAGAGCAGGGCAATGTAAACAAAAGAAAAATCGACTAAGGCACAGAACTCTTTGAAGAATTCTAAGGGAGGCGAAAGGACTGTCAAGATTAGATCACAGAAGGGAAGGCAAGAAATGAATACATAATATTCATCGCAAGATAATCGAGGTAGAAAGCAATTAGATTTTCAAGAAGTAGCGAGGATCGTAGATTTGGGCAGATCAATGGTGACTATCACATCGGCGGAGATTGAAAGCGTAAATTGCAAAGTTTAGTGACTAAGTATTAAGACCGTCGCAAGGTAAGTTATTTTTTGTGCAATGCAAAGAGGAGAAAGGACGCGTGTTGGCACAACGAAATATCGCATATTGCATGAAATAGAGGTTAACTACTATGTTAAACTATTATAAGTTGCGAACTGCGAAGTATGGAAGATAACATGGCAATGAGGTAAATATGACGTGGTAGCGATGTAAAGATGACATGGCACTGACATGGTGATGATGTGGTAGTGACGTGGCAAGATGACATGGCAGATGACGTGGCCCCAACCCCACAAATCACAGGAATTTATGATGATGTGGGTGTGACATAGCAGGGTGACATGGCATAATGACGTGGACCTCGCCCGTATACCGCACATCACAACGCTTAAGGGATAGAAGTAAGGTGATCACAAGTTATTTTAATGTTTTGTGATGCGAAATGGAGGGATACGTGTCGACCTTGTGCAACATCGCATCCCACAAGAAATAGGGTTTAACTTCAAATACATTGCAAGGTTTGTTGTTTTGGTTGCGATGCGATAAGGATGAAGTGATGTGATGCGATGAAGCGAGTCCACATGGTAGCACCGTGCACGAGCGCAGATCCCAGGTCACATGGTTTATGGTTTATCTCTATTGGTAGAGTGGGAAACCTACATGAAACTATTTGCGATGAGATATGATTGGTCAAGCACTGTGGGACCCAATAGCCATGTTCTACGTCTGTTATGTATGTGATGTTATGTTAATACACTGTTTTGATTGCTAATGTATGTTATATATGCGTTGTTTGATCGATAAATGTATGTATGTCGATAAAACTCAGATTTTTAATACTCCATTGTGTTAAAAGGGAGTTTTATGTGGCCATGCCCCACAGGTTACAAAGAAATGATCTAAATGCAAATAAAAGTACCAGGAGCTAAGGTAGAACAGTGTTGTGGTAGTAAAGAAAACGAAAAGGCTGAAAGCAGAAGAAGAGTCGCGCTAAAAGGGGAAGTTATGTAGAAAAGTTAGAATATAACTGTAGAAACAGAAAAGACAAAAATATAGCAAGAAGAAGAGGACAAATGCTCAGCAAACCTAAGAAACTGAAAGGGCTGAGTAGAATAATTAATTGTAACTGTAAATGTATTAATTATTTTATATTGTTTGTGATGCAAAGGAAAGTCTCTATAGGCAAAGAAAAACTCCAATGTAATACTGAAATGACTACATAGTGTTGTAACATCCTGAATGTGTTGAGCGAGGAAATGAGGTGGAAGGCAAAGAGTCATACCTGTTCATTTCATATTCCCATATGGAATGCAAATAGCTATGAGGTGATCTCTATAAATGATGTTATTTTCATATGCACAAAGAGGTTAGAGAGTGGAAGAATAAGATTGAGTAGATAGAGAAGCTGTGAAGATCTGAAGATGATATAAAGAAAATTTAAAGGTTGGAAGGACAATACTGAAGAAGGGGAAAAACATAGCTAATATCCAGGTAAATTAGCATATGATTTTATTGTAGTGTAAGGGAGTTGGTGCTTCCATATCAAGTTGTAGCTTGATAGATGTCCAGTTGTAGCTGGTTGAGGTAGGAGCCTCCTGTGGGTTGTAGCCTACGAAAAATACATGGGAGTTTGTGTTTCCATTTCAAGTTGTAGCTTGATAGATTTCTAGTTGGAGTTGGTTGAGGTAGGACCTCCTATGGGTTGTAGCCTATAGAAAACATATGGGAGTTGGAACTTCCTTGCAAGAGGTAGCTTGCCGACTTTGAGGTAGTAGCCTCCTGTAGGTTCGAGCCTATATAAAATTAGTGGCGAGAGGGAATTGGAGCTTTCCTTTGCATGATAACAACAATAAGATGTGGTTTTCTCCCTTATGGGTTTCCATATATTTGTTGTCATGTGCATGATGATTCTGTGTTGATTTTCTGTAATTAATCTGCTTAATACTTGATTCTCACATATTAATATTGTTGTTTCATTATATAATAATTTGATCATGAAATGAAGGTGTAAATAAGTTTAAAGGAAAATTTTAAAAGACCATGAATGTATTAAACTGATTCACCCCTCCTCTGATTTTAACTAAGGCTTCAACACAATCACTAATAATGTGGTTGTGCTAGTTGATAATCAGTGTTCATGGGGTTGATTAGTAGACCATGGTTAACTATTTTTGACAAGGTTGATGATGTTTAAGGAGGATTGACAATGGTTGGTTGATTTTAATGATGGTTGACCGTGGTAAACCATTAATATGACAATATATTTATGTTACATTAATATTTACCATTATTACATTAATGTGACATTATTATTTTTCTATGGTTGATACTATTTTAATGGTTGAACAAGGTTTAGGAGGTTGACCCTAGTCAACCATTATTATAAAATAATATTTATGTTATAGTTATTCCAGTCTAGGTCAGGATCCCATACTTGTCGGTGCACTACTAGAACTAGGAATCAATGCACCAAATCGACAACACCATTGGAAAATTCATAGACAGAGCAAATAACAATGACCAATATGACTGCACTAGAATCTGCATGGAGGTTGATCTTGAAGTTGTGCTGCTAGAAGCCATTAAGCTAACGGTGGGGAACTAGTCCCATCTGCAGAGATTAGACTACAAACAACTACCATTCAAATGTCGCGGATGTTTTGAGTATGGCCACTTTGCTAAGAACTGTCCCAAAAATGCAGGCCCAGAAAAGGAGAAAGAAGAAGGATCGTAGCAAGCCAAGAAATCTAGAACAAGCCTTAGGCCAGAGCCAATTGGACAAGGAACGAAGAAAGGAAAGGGAGGCTTAGCACCTACAGGGAGTATTCCTAAAGCCAAAACCACCCAGAAATGTCAAGAGAACACCTTTGCAGCCTTAAGCTCAGAGAAAAAGTAAGAGCAAGAAATTGATCCACGAGACATGTAAAAGGATCTCCAAGTTTAGGAAACCATAGAACCACTGAAGATTACCGATTATCTTGGAGAAACCCCCAAAGAGAAAGAGCCTATCTCTAAAGGGGAAGATCTGGATTCAGTGGAGTCGGAGGAAGAAAGAGAAATTTGGGATTCCCAAACATCGATCAGAAGATCGACCAACAGACAGAAATCCTCCAGGGAAAAGAGACAGCAAGAATCCTACAAAGAGAAGCTGCAGGGGAACCAGCCAACCCTAGAAAAGATGTTGGAAAAAAATCCTAAAGCATACAGAAATCAAAGTGAAGGCTCTAAGGGATCCCTCTCATCTCAAAAAAGGAAGTAATTAAGATCATCTCCTAGAACTGCAGAGGGATGGAGAGCAACCTAAAAGAAGAAGCAATTAAAAGTCTAGTAAGGTTGGAAAGGCCCGGCATTCTTCTCATCTAGGAGGCCAAAATGGAGGAAAGGGGATTTCTCCACAAAATCAAACAATTTAAGGAGAAAGGAGGAGGTATCATAGTCTCCTCTAGAGGGGCCTTGGGAGGGCTGGGAATTCTATGGGATGAGACATGCTTGGAGAAAATTATGGTTAAACTCAACCCAAACTAGATTTTTTCTTAGTTTTTTCATCTTCATACTAAAGAGACAGTGAATATTTTCAATATTTATGACCCAGTCATCTTGGGAGACAAAAAAATATGCTCGGAATCCATTAGGGACCTAGTAAATGACATTCTGATGGATAACATCATTCTCGCTGGAGACATGAATATTAATTTAACCGAAGGGGAGAAGTGTGGGGGTAGCATTGTAAAGGATCCAACTAGAGAATGGGTGGAAGAGCTCATTCAGGACTGCGATTTGTTGGACATCAAGCCACCCAAGGGAAAATATACATGGACCAATAGAAGAAGGGGTCTGGGTCACATTGTTGCAAGGTTAGATCGCTTCTCATCCAGAATTCCCTCTTGCTTTTAGGTATTGATGTCAGTTTTTCTATTCTTTCTTTGTTGGTCTCTGATCACAAGCCCATTAGGCTTGAGATGAAGCCACATATGAATTTGGGGTCTATTCCCTTCCATTTTAGTGCTCTCTAGGTGGGCTAACTTAACTTTCTGGACATAGTTGAGGAAGTACGGAAACACCCTGTCAATGGATCCCCCTTCTTTGTGTGGGAAGAAAAGTTGAGGAGAGTGAAGAGGGCCCTCAAAAGATGGGCTAAAGCCCTCCCTTCTTCGACCGAGTCAAGGTGGCCTGCCCAGGCCTGTTTGGAGAGTCATAAAAAAAAATGGAAGATATGGACATCTCGAAGGATAGATTAAGCTTGGAAGAGGAGATCCAGGCTAATCTTCATAAAGATTGCATCTTGGAGGAGGAATTCTGGAGACTTAAATCTTGTAGTTTTTGGCTACAAGCTGAGGACAAGAATACCTCCTTCTTTAATAAGCAGACTCAAGCCAGAAGAAAATTTAATTCTGTTATCACACAATTACACCTGATAGGCTGCTAATCAGACAATTTCATGTAATTGTCTCATACCAACTTGTAACTGAAGCTTAGCCTCTTCAGTATGAGAGGGCTCTCTCAAAGGGTTAATTATATTTGATAAAGATAGATTTATATGGCTAACTCTACTTGGAAAGCAACTTGATTTTGATGCATATGGGTTGAAAATAGTATCAGTCTGCAAAAATTGGGCTTATGGAGTCAACAATTTCAGTGATTCAGTAGTAAGTTCACTTGACATGGAAGCTGAGGCAGGTAAGAGTTTTTAGCAGAAGTAAGAACACATGAAATAAGAAATAACATAGTCAATTCATCTATAATGGAAGTCAAAGAATTACATGAATGAATTCTGAGTATTAAAGATGAAAACCACTGCAAATGGTACACATAGAAGATATATATAAGATAAGCACTAAAAACTCAATCAGAATCTCAGGTTGGTCAAGAAACAAGTCTCTGTATTACTAAAAACAATCAACTTACATAAAGGTGCAGTATTGCCAAAAAATCTCCAACCCTTGACAAATTCGAATCTCTGCCCTTTAATAGACTTGTTACATGATGAGATGATCTGCCTCCTGGCTAGATTCATCAAAATTTCTCTAATGACACCTTGTATAAAAATAAAAAATCTACTTTAATGATAAAATGACAGTTATTCTACTTGACAATCCTTTTCCTAATAGGACTCAAATTGTTCATTCTTACATTAACAACCTTATCTCCTAAAAAAAGTTACATATTTGACAACTATTCCTTCACATGTCTGAATAGGTTGTAGTGGAACTCATCACTACATGACATCTTAATTAGTCTCCTCCAAATCTGGAAACAAACCATATTTTTAAGGAAACTGGTCTTTATGTTCAACGCATGGTTTGGCTGATGATTTGTCTTCATCTCTTAGTCTTCAAGTCTTGGATAGCTGCTAACATAGTCCTTTGACCCTTTGAAATTATCCACCTATCCATAACTGTACAAAAACCTGCTCATAAAGCTTCAAAACAATACACTACGAAAGTATGACAGTTTCGTAGCATACTTTCATAATAGTATAAAAATGCCTTTTTCCATCAACTTTTATGATTATTTCCTTCTACATGATGTTCATTATGCCTTGACACATTTTCCATATTATTTTCACCTCTTGGAAGCTCCCAAAAATGGTTCAAAATTCAAAAAATATAGTTATAGTAGTTTCGTAGCGTTTTCTTGGTCTTCAAGCCTAGAAACACTACGAAACTGCTGAAAACGGTGAAATTTCTAGATTTTTGTCTAGCTTAAAAGATGTATCTTCTAACTGTAAAAACCTTGTTTCCAACATGCCATTAACCTTTAAAATCATAAATCAGCTTAAACTATGAGCCTTGAGGTGTTTCTTCCTCATTGATGATGGGTTGAGCAATTGGCTCCTCAACTACTGTCATTTTAAGGCCCTTTTTCTCCAACTCGTCATGGGTTAGTTCAAGCTATTCCTGGAGGTCTTTAACCTAATATTTCAAATTTATGTTTGTAGATTTCAAATGCAAGTTCATTCTCCTGACATGTTTCACCTCTTTCCTTAATGGCATGGTCCATTTTATTAACTGTTGTGTATTATCTAGGGTCTTGGAAACACTGTCAACCTGCTCTTTCAAAACCTCTTTCATCTTTTCAAACTGAACCTTCCGGACATTGTCTTTTCTTGATTATTTTTTCATAATAACAATTTCATGGTTGGCCAACTTCAATTTTTCTTCAAGGAGTTCAAACTCTGTTTTTTCCATTAATTTCTCCTTTCCTTTCTTTGACTTGCTAACTGAATCTTTCTCTACAAGTGATGAAAAATCAATGATGTCTTGTGGTGGCTTCATAGAGTCAGTAGCTGGATGAACTTCTTTTATGCTCTCCAAAAGTTTTTAGCATGCCTTTTCATGGGCTTTCTTGCTTGGAACATACATTAGGGGAATTTTGAGGTCTAAAATGGGCCTCCTAAGGAAATAATAAAATAATATCTAAACAAGTAAAATAATATTTATGAATTTGAAATTCACTTTTTTCACCAAAATCCATGTAACCATGGTTAAATTCAATTCAAAAGTTGTACCAAAATAAAATTAATAAAAAAATTGTATTGATGTGACTATAAATAAGAATGAGTTTTTCAAGAAAAATTCATTAGCATTGCACAACTAATGCATTTGTCCTTTGAACTTAAATAACTTAAAATAAAATATAAATATAAATTCTTAATGAGATGAATATATAATTTAAAAATAAATATATGAAAATATACAAATATAATATTTATTGAAAAGTGTGTAAATACATGAAGATTTTGTAGAATATGCATTGTTTCTTTCAAAAAATATGAAATGACAATAATAATATTTTATTCAAAAGGCATGAAATGACATTTATTATGAGTAATTTACTTTATAACTTTAAAAGTACTTAGAGCACTACCATGGTTAACCTTGAGTTTTTATCCACCATTGAGAATGTGACAAGTAAGTACCTTTAACTAAAGCAATGTCACCTCAACCATTAGGGATGATGTCATCCCCTAAAATGTGATTAGTTCTCATAAAGTGAATTTTGATTGTACATTTTCCTTAGGAGGCCCATTTTAGACCTCAAAAATCCCCTAATGAAACCTGCATCCTCTCGTTAAATTCTAGTTTCTTTGCAGTTTTGGCTTTCTTTAGTTTATGTACACCTTCCTCTATATCCTCAACCTTGACTATAGGAGTCTCCTCTATGTCAATGGCATGTAGTATGTCTTCTAAATTTCCTTTAGCTACTGATGTGTCTTCTAAATCCATTTTTTTGTCTTCTAAAGCCATTGTTTGACTCCTTTCCATCCTTTAAGCTTCCTTGTTTACGCACAACTTGTTTTTGTTTTGCAGGTTTAGCCACTTTTAATTTTTGTTTTGTAGGTGGGCGATTGGTTGTATCAAAACTCTGCAATTTATTTATTTCCATCATGACTGGTTCACTTGGTTCTAGTCTTGCTGGTTAACTTGGTTCTGCCACCAACGATTCACTTTGTTCTGCCACTAAGGGTGATGGGATAGTCCTAGGTTTAGGAGTTCTTGTAGGAGTAAGAGTATTCAACTCAAAACCACTAACAAACAAAAATGAAGACCAGTCTCTGCCTAGTATTTGGAGCTCATATAAAACTAGAAATTTAATTAAACCATGATGAAACAATGAAGTTTCACTTCCTTTAGATTTTCCTTGTACCTTATCTGCCATTTTTTCTAGACTTCTGTGTCAATAGAAAGGCAGACCAAGAGAGATCTTACCAGCAAAATGTAGGAGGAGCTTGAAAAGGTAAGAGTAGACTTTATGTTATCTCCCTTCACAAGTAAAATATTTTTGGATTATGAGCAGCAACTTTGAGTAGTTTTCCTTCATGCAGCTCCTTGGAATGGCATTAGTATGATCCTTTCACTATTTTCTAGCTTCATAAACTCGTTGCACTGCTGCACGTTGAAATTGAACCCTTTGAACCACTTCTCTTATCCCCTTGGAATCCCTGTTGCGGCTACAATGACTTCCAGTCTAATGGTGAGATGAAGCATCCCCACTTTGGTAGCTATTCCATTGATGTTTAAAGCAAATTATTTGGAAACCTATATATGGCAGCCTTGTAATCTTTCACAAAACTGTAAACATCCTGTCCTTCTGAATACTTCTACAGCTGTTGGATCTTCATTGAACAGATTCATATTTTTTGGTTCATATATTAGACATTGGCCACCCTTATTTGTCTTTCTTTTAGGTTCCATAGCTTATTTAGTGTCTTCTCTACCTCGCTTGATCATTCTCTACCTCGCTTGATCACTGATATTTGCAACCTTTGAAAATACCAGCCACAACTTTGGCTTCAATGAAATTCTCTCCAGAGCTCAATATCACGCAAAGAAGGAACGAAGAATGAGAAATGAATTAATTTGGTAAGATTTTGAAGTTTGATGCCCACTCATAACACAATGATGACTCATACATGCCTGAAATGGTGATGGTGACTTTAGACCTGACCATGTACCTTGAGCTTATCCCTCAATGACTTGAATGGTATCTAACTTACCCTTTCCCAATGATTTTTTGACACCTAACAGTTAACTTGACATGAGAGACATGAAACCTCACTTTCAAAGAGTGTTTAGTGTAAATATGGGTGTTTTCACTGTGAAATTATAAGCAGTTTTGTAGCGAAAAGTGAAATTTCTCAGTGTATTTCGCTACGAAACTATGGTTTCTTGGCTAAAACCACCATTTCAGTACTAAAACCTTGGGAATTGAAAACTGTTAGAAAATTATGAGTGATGTGACATGAAGGGATTTGAAAGTGAATGGGTTTAGACCTTAGGGTAAGCTTAAATAAGAAAACTTAAAATTTTCCTTCACCAAGTAAATAAAAATGAATCCTATAACCCTACCTTTGACACATAAACCTATATAACTTTGTGAAATGATGCTTCATTTTTTTTTAGTGATAAAAAATTCTATAGTGGAGCTAACCTAAGGAAATCAATCCTTCTCCGACTCTTCCAACATCAAAAATGATGCCCATCAACACTTCAAAGAATTGTACACAGAGGATAAGCAAGCAAGTCTCTACTCCAACTTGCTCGAGTTGGTCCCTCTAAATGTCAATGCCAAAATGAACGCTATGCTGACTGCTCCTATCACCGTCAATGAAATCAAGCAGGCCCTTGATGAAATGAATCCGGACAAGGCTCCTGGGTTGGATGGGTTCATTGCTCAATTCATTAAAACTTGTTGGAACAGTGTCAAAAATGATCTCTACAAAATGATCTTAAAGTAAAATTCTTCAGATTATCCACGATATCGAAAAAAATTGGTCGCCGTTTCAAATCCCAGTGGGGATCCATCTTTAGGACAATATGAGAATGAAGAGTGAAAGAAGGATGCACAAGTTATAGAAAGTGAAAGATGAAAATGACAAGGGTCGACAAGGACTAAAATTATTAATCTATAAATTAATTTTAATCATTTGATTTTAATATATTATAGTACATTAATTTTAATTCATTTATAATTATAATATCACCTATTTAATAGTATTGCTAAATCCATTTTAATTTTTTAATTTTAATAGTTTAAATAAACTAATAATCACTTAATCTAAATTTTTATGAATTAATTTTGATAAATTAAATTAAATTCTTATATTAATATAATTTTAATAGTACATAATATTATAATTTAATTATTCTTAATTCTAATAATTTAAATAATTAATTATTTAATAGCTTTCATTTTTAATTGATAAACCTAAATGTTATTTAATTATATTAATCTATAAACAAAATTAAATTAAAACCGAAAGACAAAAATATTAAAGAGATAAAACCTTAGAGGTAACTAATAAAGGTTTATATTTATTATTCCTAATAAAATTAATAATTAATAAAATATAAATTAATAATAGTTTGCTTAATAAATCAAACTTTCTTTGAATTAAGTTTTTTAAAATATTAGATTATAATTATTTAATAAAACTTTTTAAAAGTAACTATAATTTATTAATCCAAATTTTTAAATTGAATTATTTCAAATTTAATATTATTTCATTTTTAATATTTAATTCTATTTTATATTAAAATATAATATTCTTCCAATAATAATTATAAATTAATTTTTATTAATAGAGAATAATAAAAATTAATTAGGATAATGATTGGGAAGAATGATTTAATTAGGTATTCGAAGTGACCAAACCCTAATTTTTTTTGTTCCTTCATATGGGAGAGAAAGAAGCAAACCTTCGATACTATATCTGGGAAGAGGAGGAACCTACGAAGCACATTTTTCAAATTTTACAATGACTGATAACCACAGAAGCCTTAAAACCATAATGATCTTAAAGTCTCAGACCTGCCACAAGCTTGGGGGCAACACCAACTTGACCTTCTTGGCCCTTACTCCTAAAGGAAAGGGTGCTAGTTATGTCAACAGATTCAGGCCAATTTCCCTCTACAACATTGGCTAAAAGCTCATCACTAAAGTCATGGCTAATAGAATAAAAGGCCTTCTTCCGGAAATAATTCCTGACAATCAAGGGGGATTTTTCAAAGGTAGGCAGATAACTGATAACTTCATTCTCTTTCAGGAAGCGATCCATTCAAGCATCCAAGATGAGAAAAATGCATGGTTGTCAAGCTGGACCTGGCTAGTGCATTTGAGAGAGTTAGGCACAAGTATCTCTTTAGGGCTATGCATCAATTTGGGTTTGACTGCCACTTTATAAGCTAGGTCAAGGCCTGCATTGTGGAACCATGGATTCCTCCACTTGTCAACGGGCGTGCTGCTAACTTCTTTAAGGCGAGTCGGAGGTTAAAGTAGGGATGCCCTCTATCCCCTCTCCTCTTTGTCATTCAAGCCTTTGTCCTCAGTTTTATGATGGAGAAAGGAAAAATCGAGAACGATCTTATGGGAATTAGGGTTGTCAGAGACATAAATCATGCTCTATTTGCTAATGAATCCATCCTCCTAGGGGTGCTTCGACTTCAAACTAGAGCTAGATCGCCACTGCCTCAATTCTGGGAGTGAAATTAACACGTGCAAATGCTTCATTTATGCTTGGAACCTCACTGGCCTCAAGCTATGCATGATCATCGAGATTTTGGGTTTCAAAGGCTCCATGAAATGGGTGTCTTTTAAATATCTTGGGCTGTCGATCTTTCAAGGATGCCCTATTAGGAGGGACTGGTACCCCTTGCTGGACAATTTCAAGCTCAAAATGCAAGCTTGGGGAACATTGTGGCTCAATCTAGAAGGTAATATTGTTCTCATTAAGTTAATCCTTAAAAGTCTTCCAATATTTCAAATGTCTATTCTGTTGGCTTCAGTGGGAATTCTTCACAAGATGGAGCAATCCATTCGCTCTTTTTCCTAGAAGGAAGGGAAGAATAACACTAAGAGAATTATGTTGATCAGTTTGAATAATATCACTATGTCACTACTAGAAGGTGTCCTTCACATAAAAGATCTCAGGGAGCACAATATCGCTCTGGGGGCCAAGATCTTATGGCGGTAGGTAGCAAGGAAACCAGGATGGGCACAGATTTCTTTGTTGAAAAATTATAGCTTTGAAAAGCATCTTCACAGCCTGGAGAACTTCCAATCTAATCGACAGAGCTCCGCGATCCATCATCTATGTAAGCGTGCTCTCTCGTTGTGGCATGACCATTTGTTCTGGATTCTAGGCAATGGGAAGTAGATCATCCTATAGGAGGATAAGATCATGAATGCAGAAGTGATCGGGGAGGATCTAGAGTTGATGGAGCTAAAAACGTGGATGATTGTAGATGTTCGATGCACGATGTGGGACATTTCAGAATGGGATAGCAGCAACTGGGCAGGGTGGTAGAAGATAGTGATTCATGTTCATCTGGAGCAAGCATGGGCCAAATTCATGGTAGAATTGGCTAGAAACTCCCCCTTAAATAGAAGAAAAAAGACAGAAGGGGTTGGGGTTACTTGAAGGGATGTTATTCCACAGCAGAAGGCTACAGGTGTCTTAAAGCCATTCCCACTGCCCCCCACAACCCTGCAAATTGGAAAGGGATTTGGCATATTAAAAGCACTCCAAAGATTGATATGTTCACTTGGAAGTTGGGGCACATCAGTATCCTCACATATGGAAACCTGCAGTGTCGTGGATTCCACGGCCCCTCTTGGTGCCCGCTGTGTCAACAACAGGAGGAAAATTCCATCCACATTTTTCTCGAGTGCCTCTTCACTTGGGACATTAGGAATGAAATCTTGCTGATTTAGAACAACAACCCCATCCTCTCAACCAACATCATGAGTATGTTGTCTAATTGGGGCGACCCATTTCCTAAGTCCTTCCCCGGGAGAGCCTGGCCATACAAGGGGTGGATGATTATCCCTAAGCTCATTTGCTGGAATATTTGGCTTAAAAGAAACAATCAGATCTTTCAATATAGGGCCCTAAAAAAGAAACAAATTAGTGTGAAAATAAAAAACTTATTTAAATAAATAATGTAGACCAAGGTGAACCAAAAGCGGGTTGGTAGCTTAAGTCAGCAAGGTAGGGAGTGGTGCCAACAATTGGGGCTAAACATTCCCACTAGGAAAAATATGGAGAAGTGCAAAGAAGAATGGGAAATCAGATTAGAGGATGAGGAATTCAACAAATGAAGGAGAAACACATATATCCACACTATGTTTGTTGACAGTGCCGCAAAGGGGAAACTGGGGAAGGCCGGAGGTGGAGGAATTATCCGCTTCCCTTCAAACCATATCATCTCCCACTTCACCTGGGGTTTGGGGCTTACTTCGAACAATCAAGCGGAGGCCATGGCTATCCTCCAAGGATTGAAATAGTTGCAAAAACATGGAATCAAGGATGCTTGAGTCATTGGAGATTCAAGAAGCCTCATTGGCTTGATTGTGGAAAATTTGGTCCCTAAAGATCTCTTCTTGCAATGGTTGTTCGCTCGTATCAATAAGTTGATCGTATCATTTGAGAGACTCCAGTTCTTTCATGTCCTTCAGTAAAATAAAAAATACGTGAATCTTGAAGCCAACATTGCTCTCTTTACAAGCGGGATCTCTCCTCTGAGAACAGGGGAATTCATGGGATCCTCTGCCTTAGCCAGCCCCTCTCCTTTTCATGTATTTTGTCTCTTGTTGCAGCAATTTGTTTGTATTAGAAGGTTTGCTAGTGTTTGGGTAATTGCTAGATTGACTGTAAGAAGCAGAGTAGGTGAATTTTTCTTGATTGGAAACCCCCTAGTCATTGGTCTCTAGATGTAATACCTTCACGAATAAGCCTCAGACCTTTTCAATCAATATAAAAAAATTGTTTCTGTTAAAAAAAAAAACATGTTGAACAAGGTTGACCATGGTTAAACTTCTTTCCAATGTTTGACCATGATAAAGCCTCCTTGACCATGTTTGAGCATGGTTGATGTAACAAGCCTGATAAAAATACATGTAAAAATATATAAGACCATGATGATAGGACATATTTCAAGCTAAATGGTGGGTGAAAACATCCTAATGGGTGTCTGCTTCAGTTTATTATGGCAAAGGAAATTGGAAAAGGAAAAGGCAAAGGCTTTGGAAATGAATGAGGCATTAATTGGAATTTTATTTATCAAAATGATGGAAATTAAGAGAAAAGGAAGGTCAAAGGTCAAAGGTTGCATGTGAGGAGGAATTAAAGGAAAATAATGGAAAAAGAAGAAAATAGAGGTCTCTTCTATAAAAATGCTTCTGAGAATCAGTGGGTAAGATTTTCTCATTTTAGTTTTGGAGCTCTCATTATTCTTTCTCTCTCTCATACTCTTGGACACTTAGAGTATTCTTGTAGCACTCTTTGAGAGTTTGGCCTACTTGGAGGTTTGGATCAAGAAAGAAAATGAAAAGCAGGAAAACCCAAGAGGACACTAGGATCAGCATTTACAATAGGTTCTCAGTGTAGGTACCGACTTGCATGTATGATTTTCTCACTAGTTTTGGCATGCATGGTGTATACATGTGGATTTTATTAGCCTTGCCATTTCCTGGAAAATCATGGTATTGCGGGTTTATCTCCATTGATTGTTTTCTGGTTGGTTCTCATGACTCCTTTAGCTTTTGGGTTGAGTTATTAGTTCCTAGAAGCCTTGGTTGGACAAATGCTTTGGAACACTACAAGGAAAAGACCTTCGAGTAGATGTTTTTGAGGAACCCGTTATAAAAATACCCTAGACATCGATTTGTAGTGGAGGTTACTAGCAGAGGTTGGTGGGTGGGGGTTTTTGTGGATTTTTTTCATCTGGTGCTCTTATCATCCTAAACCACACCGGTAAACAAAAAACATTAACACATCAGACACCATGCGCTCCGTACAAACATGTTCGGTGCATCTTATTACTTTAGCACACTGGTGCTTTAAAAATATTCCACACTGGAATGTCCTAAAACATCGTGCCAAAATTGAAATCGCCCGATTTGGTCTTAAGAAACTGCACCGGTGCGCTTATAAAACCCCGCGCATCGGAACAGGGTTAAATAAAAAAACATTATGGTTAAAAAACCAAATTTTTCACTTTTCAGTGCTCCAGAGCTCTCAAGCACCAGTGCAACTTACCCTTTTCTGAGGTGCCTTGGCATCGGTGCTCCCATTGAACCCATTTCACGCACTACTGTTGTGCATTGCCCACCATTCTCCATTTTGAATTTTGCAAAACGGTGGGAAATTTTACTTTTGCAAATTCTACATCCAATATGCCTCCTCGACGGTAAAATGTATAGGTATTTTTCTTGTTTTTAGATAATTAATCCTTTTAGAAAATTAAAATTTTAAATTAGCTTAAAATTAACCATTAAAAATAAAAAATATCCCGCGCGGAGCACTCGAGCCATTCGGCTCGCACCGGTTCACGGTGCTGCGTGTAAATTTACAGGGTGCAATGCAACCGATGCTAACAGTATCCACACTGGTTCTAGGGAAGTATCAAAAGGTACACCGTGATATTTTAAAATTAAAAAAAAAAGTGTAGTGCGGTCGGTTACCTAGCCGGACAGTTGACCCTGTGGAATAGCAGAAATGCAGTGCGTTGACTGAAATATCTACCCCGAGGTGAGTAATTTTGTTAGTGCACCGCAGTCCAACATTTCAACATGGTCAATGGTGTGGCCAGGTAAAAGACTACACCGTTGACTATGTAATGATGTCAGGAGGTGACTGCGTTGACCGAACTATACGCCCAGTTTGGTCAACACACCGCCCTCCCGACACTGGTCCATAGTCAACCATGCAGTATGTTATACCACCGCATCGTTGACTTTGGAACAATGTCAGGAGGGCGGTGTGCTGAGAATTTGCAGGTGCACCGTCTCCAGTGCCCTACAAATTTTCTGGTGCGCCGCCTCCAGTGTGCGACAACAAAAGATGCACCGTGACCTGTGCATGCTTGCTTTTTGTGGCGCACCGATTGTTTTTTTTTTTCAAATAAAATTTTATATGTATATTCCTAAATACATGTCTCATTTAATAAGAAAATGATATTTAATATGTCAATCATTCACAGAGATGAAAGGAGAGAAGAGAGGGAACATCAACAACAACAAGTAGACCAGTATAACAAGGTTGGCCTGTGGGAGGCACGAGAGAGGGAGAGAGATGCATACCCTCACCCTATCACACCAGCTACCCATGGGCTCCTAAGGAAGGTATGCCTCCTCAAGTTCTATGAGGAGGCTACTTCCCTAAAGGGCCATGGTTTGTTTTTGTGACATCTTATGTACTGGTGGAATGCCCACATACAAGCATTCCAAATTGGTCCTAACCAATGGTACACACCCGCTGAGGAGGACATCTATTTCATTACAGGACTATTGAGGAGAGAGGTGGATTTTCCCTCATTCCCAGAGGTTCCGGCTAGCTATGCAACATGGAGTAATTTGGTGTACTCCCAAAGATATATTACCACGGATATACTGTCTCCTTCAGATTTTCAGGTCTTCGGAGGTCAGTTATGTATTGTTTCATTTGGTAGTGAGGAGGTGAGGTGCTTCTCACTTCTAGTTTCGACCATTTCACACAACACCAGCGATAGGCAACACATTAATTTCCCACTTCTATATTATGTTGATTCTTTAGTATAGGAGCCATGACTTGTCAGGTGATCTGCCATTTTTTTGTGGTAGTTCTATACAACCTTAGATAGATGTCGTGCTCATGTACAAGGGAGGGTCAAATTCCCTTTTTCTTCAAAGATTTTTTGTTTATTTTTTGAGAGGTTTCTAGAGACGAGGACTACTTTTGTTTGGCAGCCTCGTAGGTTGATGCTGGATGCATGGATGCACATGTGAGGACAAATGATACCCAAGAGCGGCGAGACTAAGTTTTCTGCGAGCATATCAAATGATGCACTGGAGTGGCTAGCCAATGTTTACAAGAATCCCTTCATTATTGTCCCGTGTCCTTATGCTGGCTTCAATTGGCAAGGGTGTGCCAACATCCTCTTCATAGATGATGAATTGTTGAATGATAAAGGTAATATTAATATTTTATTTAAATTTATTCTAACATGTTATTTAACTTATTTTTGTTAAATTGTGTAATGAAATTGTCTAATTATAGTTATGTACTTGTATATATTTTGCATACATTAGGTCTTTTGATGGCGAGGACATGCCAGCACCACAAAATCATCTATGTGTGGATCCTAATGACGATTAGGATATGCCAAATGCTAAGGATCATGAGGCCAGTGCAGAGAGACCTGCTCCTACTGGTGCGCCGGTATCGCCTTTTGCTAGGCACGGTAGGCTTGATAGCAGATTGAGGATAAAGTTGGGTGACCAAGTCTGTGCATTGTTTGTTGAGGCGGGAGTCAGGCCCGCTACTATGAGAGACATACAAGTAGATGGTAGGTTGGTACATATGTGGAGAGGCATGTCGCATGACATGTACAGCCTGATGTGGCATGTCATAGGAGCTACGACCTTAGTTAAGCGGCTGAGGAGGGTCCCTGCATGTTATAGGCATGGTCAAGATGCAACACGTGATCGAAATTCTACGAGCAGCAATGCATCATCTGATGATCATGATCAGGGGAGTGATCATCGTTCACCTCGTGCTGCTCTAGATGAGCAGGCTCCACTAGCATCGACCAATAGTCATCATGGAGAGCAGGCTGGACTATTGACCACGTCATATTAGCAGCCTACAGCATCCAGTTGTACTCATGATCATGAGTAGGCGGACCATCAACCATGTTGAGTCATCATGATGAGCAGCCGATAGTAGATCCTTATCAGCATGAGGCATCAGTACCAGATCAACATGCACATGATGATCAACATGTATCTGAGCTTTCCAAGGTTGCACCATTAACTGAGTAGGCCTCGACTAGTACTGCTATTGATGATGTAAAACCAACTGATATATGACATTTATATCACAGTTGTATATTTTTGAAATTATTCAAATACACATATATATACATATATACATACACACACACACACACACACACACACACACACACACACACACACAGATATATATATATAGATACATACATACATACATACATACATACATACATACATACATACATACATACATACATACATACATACATACATATATATATATATATATATATATATATATATATATATATATATATATATATATGGTCTATGTTCATGTTGCAGTTGTACTTAATTTACATGTTAGTGATCATCATGATGTGTATATTGTTAGGTCATGTTAGATATGTTCATTTATTTTGAAGCTTGCAAATAGATGTGTATGTGATAGCAGTTATTTCACATGAGATGTATATTTGATGTTTGTGTTGTGATGATGTTATACAATGCTAATTGTGTTTTGTTAGATGATCATGATCATGATGATGTTAGCGAACTTGAATGTGTTTTTTAGTCGAATATGATGTTTGTACGATGGTTATCATGATCGTGATGTTTATTAATTAATTGAATATTAAATGCTCATGATTTTGTAAAATTGTGGCAAATCACAGTTTTGTGGTTTTTCGAAATGTAATTTTGTTCTCAACTGTGAAAATAAAATTACACTTTTTTTCCAGGAAAAAAGATATTGTAAAACTATAATATTTGTAATTCTAACTGTATGTAAAATTCTAAAATTGTAATTGTGTTTGTAATTGAACTTTTAATTGTAATTGTATGTAAAATATTTGTAAAATTGTAATTGTAATTGTAATATTTAATTTATTGTGAAATGATTGTAATTGTAATTGTATATACGTAAAATTGTAAAATTGTAAATGTAATTCTAATTGTATGTAAAATTCTAAAATTGTAATTTTAATGGTATATATGTAAGTTTGTAAAATTGTAATTGTAATTGTAATTCTAACTCTAATTCTAATTCTAATTCTAATTGTATGAAATGATTATAACTGTAAAATTGTAATTGTAGTTGTAATTGTATGTGAAATTGTAAAATTGTAATTGTAATTGTATATAAAATATTTGTAAAATTTAATTGTATTAATGTGAAATGATTTTATTAAAATTTTTAAATTTGTAAATTTGTAAAATTTTAAATAATTGTAAAATAATAAATCTAGAATAATATGGTATTTTGTAACATAATAAAGTTTAGAAAATAATGCAAATAAATTCATGTACTTTAGAATTATCATTATTTTATTATGATCTTACATAAAATTAAAAAAAAAATGTATACAATACTCCATTGTTCTTAAGATCAACATAATTGCAAATTATCAAGTGAAGTATTCATTTTAACATTAACACAATTAAAATTACTAGTTAATTCAAAATACATATTTTTAATGTTTCAAAAAACCCATCTTAAAAAATATAAATATTGATGAAGTAACACATGTACCATATCACTCTCGGTTCTCATGATCACCCTCATTATCTTCCGTCTCACATGGCATGATAACATTATTGTTCTCAAAAATATTTTTTGATCTAGGGTCATGTCTCAATACGAACCACCAATACCTATTCAACACATCTAGGTAAAAAAACTCCTGGTTGCAGTGTTTGGGGAAAACATAGGGCTCCTTAGCTTCATCCCACATTTTTCTAGTGTTGATACATATAACCCTACTATCGCGATATTCCCTTACATTATTCCGATCAAAGGTGTCCCACCAATTGCACCTAAAAATAACACACTGGAAAGAATAGAAATCCACTTCAATGATGTCTTGTATCTTTCTGACATATCCTAACATTCCTCATACTAGGTTTTGATCATGGTGTCTAGATTGACTAGATTGATCAAACTCGACTTCCACTCCACAGTCTTGTGTGATGTTTCCAGCATTGGAATTTTCTGTGCGAAAATGGTGTCCATATGCCCACATAGATGGGAACAAATGCACCTATTATAAAAAAAATTAAAAATCATAGTGTCATGTGTCTTATAATAACCCAACAGTTAAAATATTAAATATAGATGTAATTACATTTGAAAGGTGCATTATTAAGTTTCAAATGTACACATAAATTAAATAAATTATTACTGAGTTGCTACACCTAATTCCTACGTTTAGCACATCATCTTTAGCACACGGGTAATGACAGGTTGCACTGTATCTCTATTTGACTGGGTCAACAACCCAACTGTTGGGGAATATTTTTGGCATATTTTATTTAAATGACTGGGATAAGGCACCCTTCAACCATTCAACCGTCTGAATTCTTTCCTGTCACTATCCCATTTCATCCTCTTTTGTTCATACAATGATACCAACGGTTATGTCACTTCGGAATTGTAAAGAATGAATTTATTGATTGCTTAAATTTTGCATTCACTGATGAAATCAAACCGAAATTATATAGTACATAGAGATCAAAATATACATTATATCAAAGTTCAACATGAATATTTACTTTGTGTAAATTTGAAAAATTATAAGTCACTTACTCTTTATCAAGCACTTTTTTCCACTAGCTTGGAGCAAATCCCCTTCTCTTTTGTCTTCATCCCTTTCATCGTCCCAAATCACCGCACCTGGTCTGTTGTCAATCTACTTGATGTACTCACTGGCATAATAGAAAGACTCATATGATATATACCCCTCTACCATAGACCCCTCGGTTTTTTCCCTTTGTCGAACTAAACCTTTCAATTTCTTCATGTACCTTTCTAAGAAGAACATCCGATGACAAGAAACTGCCGCAACTAATTCAACCTCATCTACTAGGTGGATTAGAAGATGAACCTGCAAGTCCATGAAACTCGTCAGCAGTTCCTTGTCAAACATACAAACAATCTCAACTATCTCTTGACACCATCGTGGAATGTTAGCCACATGAATCTCTTTTGACGTGATCCAATGTACAAATGCAGATAATTTATATATGGCACATCCTAGGTCTTGAGGGAATTCATGTTTCACACACCCATGCACAAACAAAGGATAATTAAACTACAAAATTTTAAACACGTGCAATAATATACAAAATTAGCCGTGTTTTATGATATCTGCATGGGATAAAACTTACTAATATAACAAATAATAAAATCATGATTTTGACATTATTCGTACTCTTAGACGATTAAAATGTTCATGCAATTTCAACCCTGAAAAATGGTCATCCACGGTGAAGCAACGTCGTAGTGAAGAGTCATATGAAGATGGCACCCTCACACCCATTATAAATTCCTTTGCCAAAGAGAGATCATCTATTTTTAAAATCCACGGGACATCACCTTATTTGGAATACCATGAATTAGATGGACAAATGTCTACCTCTAATCTTGTGCTTCCTAATTGTCTTGGCTAATGTTTCTTTTTAGTTTTTGAAGTAATAAGATCTTTCCTAACAGCCAATGTTTCATTTTGTTTCGATGATATGTTCCTCCATAAAGAAGATGATTTTTTTTAAATATATGCATAGGATCTAATAAGTGGGTAATCTTAAGATGCTCCCAATATGGGAAGTTATAAAATATAGATTTCCTCTTCATCCCAATGGGAAATTTCTTGACATAGGTGTCAAATAATTCTGGATCATCGAACATAGGCTCCCCATTTGAATCGAACATTTCTATGAACTTATTCTCCTCCTCTCTCTCATATGCTCTAAGCCATTCAGCTGATGTCATTATTGGAGGCCTTTGGGTTCTCTCTCTTTTACCATTGAAAGCAGATGTTTCTCTTCTGTAAGGATGTTATCCTGGGAGGAATACCCTAGAGCAATCATACACTGGCTTTCGTAGGTCCTTTGACCATATAGCTTTCAGAGAAGGTCCACAAAATTTATATCCAAAATAACCTTTTGTTACAAGACCTACGAGATTATTGTATACAATTAATATGCAAGGAATGTTAAAGAATATCATGAAGATCATAACAATTACAACGAATTAAATAACTAATATGTGAAACAATATAGTTACGTATATAAAAAAATCAATAAATTAAACATGTAATTTACCAGAGAAAACTCTCTAAGCCTCGATAATCATGTGTCGTGTCAGCACATATGCCATACAACATAAAATTCCTCTCTGATGCAATGGGTCTTGATACATTAGATGCATTTATATCGCATCCCATAATTCCTTCAATTCATCTACCAGTGGTTGTAATTAGACATCCATATTCTTCACTTGTCTTCTACCAGGGATTATGAGAGCCAACATAAGATGTTCATTCTTCACAACCAACCATGGTGGGATATTGTTATTGATCACTACTGTTAGCCCCCTATAAATTTTTGACAAGCAAACAGGGGGCTAAAATGTTTTTGAGCCTTCAAGGAATGCATTTCCTCTGAAAACACGTCATCCTTGAAGCCTCGTTGTGCCTTGTGTCCTTTGATAAAATCTCCCTTGCTGTTTTCATCCAAAAAGTCTCACTAATTGCAAGAAATTGTGCTCTAAAAGGCCTACATTTGCCCCTTGTATCCCTGCAGAATGCCCCATTTTAACCCTTTTTTTCCCCTTGTCAAAATCCCTCCCTTAGTCCTTCTAAATCATACCAAACACGCCCCTCTAAATCCTACACGCACCCCTAGTGTGGTTTAATTTCCCCTTTTTTCCCTTGTCGCTACCCTTTATTGGCCTTAAATGCACTAAAAAAGGGCCAAAAACCATATTTTCCATATAGATGGGCTTAGCTCATTTCGACACTAGCCCCCCTACCTTTCCCACCACGTGACCTCGGCGCTAGAAACAGGCACAGAGGCGGATAGCGCTTACCGCAATTATATATCGCGAGAATTCTAAATTGTCAGTCTGGAGAGATCGGATGGTCATCGCAGATCAGCACTACGCCCATGGCCCAGTCCTTTCATCACTCGATTGCATAATCCACCATTCATTTAACCTGCCAATCCGACAATCAATAGTTCGTCTGCCCCAGTGTTCCCCGCACCAACATTGTTCGAAAACTAGCTGGTTTTTATCGCACCACCACTGGAGGGTGGGCGGTTTTTCTCATTTCGGAGCGATGCCATTCACTGCAGGACATGTGTCCCGCACACTGTTCAAAAATCGCCCCCCCATTGCGCGTTAACATTCGGCATTCGACCCGGCGTGATATGAACGTACGACATTCGATCTAGAGCCACCCATCCAACGGTGATCACGCCTTGAAGATGCACGGACGATAACTGAGACAAACGGTCCACCTGGCCCCCCATCAGTCGCCATCCGATGCATTTTCAGCCGTCGATCTCCTCCTGAGATCAGACGGTCCAGATTTAAAGTTAGCCCCGCCATTGACCCGATCGCACCATGTCACCCATTCCACGTGTTTAATCGTATTTTTCACCCATCCCTATATATATATATATTCATTCAAATGTCAAATTTCAATCATTTGCGTTTAAAATTCACTGCACTTCGCCAGCTTTCACCAGGCCATCCTCCATCGTTTCCCTGCGATTTTTGTCATCACCCTGCAATGTTCCGCCATTTCGCCAAGCCACACGGCCATTTTCATCATCCCCACTACATCCACCCTTCCCTACATGGTTTTATTAACGTGTGTGCGTGTTTTACAGGTTTACCGGCGATGAAAAACAACCATGGTTCAGTCTCTATTACTATAATAGAGAACACAGGAAAGGACCATTTTCAGGAGCTGAAATTATGGAGAAAGGCTTGGGAAAGGTTCTACGACATAAATCTAATCAAACGATAGGGTTCAAACTCTGTAAAACCTCTCCAGTGTCATTAAAGCACAGATTTCGTAGTCAGAGGCAAACGTAGAAGCGACAAAGAGTATCAGTAGGAAAACAGAGCGTTTAGGGCCTGTAATTGCAGATTATGAGCCTTAATATGATAATTTAAAGGTAGAATACCAGA
Organism: Pinus albicaulis; assembly: GCA_034641835.2. Lineage (NCBI taxonomy): Eukaryota > Viridiplantae > Streptophyta > Pinopsida > Pinales > Pinaceae > Pinus > Pinus albicaulis. The sequence goes on along the minus strand of CM076577.1, from coordinate 1,083,182,444 downwards.
TCAAAGACATCATGGATCACACGAAAGGCCCAACACGCAGAAAAAACCACTATAAGGTTTTCAAATCAGCATATTGTTCTTTCCATAAAGGACAAAGCACCCATACTATCTCCACTCTATTTTGTGTTCTAGAGGAGTTTTCTGCCCTAACAACAGTCCTGATGCTATCGGAGCATTTGATATGCAGTATGGCAGACTTCACAGTCATTTATTTACCTTTTTTTTTATTCACCAAAAGTACTACAGAGTACTACAGCCAAAGTACACCAGAGACATACCTTGAGTAAATGGAAGCTTGACAAAGACCACTCTTTCATCCAAAGAGTACCAAAGATAAATTCTCAGAATTTAAAATAGAACGAGGCCTCAGCTCTTTTCCTTTTATGAGTTTTAATGCTGCATTTAGTTTTCCATCTACCTTCTCTGCTTCACTTGAGCTATAAATTTCATGAAGAATCTCATTGGAGGGTTTTTGATCGGTTATCAGAGAATTACAAGTTGTTTCTTCTGAGAGATAGTCTCTGTGTAAAGTTGTAAGATAGGCTGAATAAGATGTTTTCAGATTGAATATCCAGCTATTCGTAATGTTGTACTTGACTGGTGTTGCTCTTTAATATAACAAGCACATTTCTTTGGATCCTAATTTAAAGCAACAGTGATGTTTTTCTATCTCTGTGTTTGTTTTTAACTTGCAGTTCATTTGATTTCATTTCTACTGGCTCGCATCAAAAATCTGGCATAGGATTTACCCTTGTTAGGTACCCTATGTTTCTGCTCTCCTTGCCTTCAATGTTTTCTACCAAATGTGTTATATAAGTGTTGATTTTAGTTAATTTAACCAGTGTAGTGGATGTTATTGCCTGTTAGTTGATGTATGAATTAATGAATCTGTTCTTCGATGTTCTTGTTAGGATTTAATTGAATGAATTGGGAACACTGGGAGGTCTATAACTCTGTCTCTATCTCACTAGGATCCTTTTCAATTAATTGAACCTTTTCTAAGATCCCTCAAGCTGGAGGCTGAAGCATTGAGTGTTCAAAGTCTCTCTCTGATCTAAGGTCTTTAACTTTGCATTCTAAATATTTGTTGTTTCCTCCTCTCTTACCATTTCATGCCACACTATCATATTTAAGATCCAATGCTTTAGATGACTAGCCCAACTGAAAGCCTGCATATTGATTAGCAAGAAAATCCTTTCCTGACTCCATTGCCCAATGGTTTGACATGTTCCCTGGATCATCTCTCCTTTGCCTAAATTCCTCTTTTCTCAGCCTTGTCTCATACTGAACTCTTCTTTCCTGATTCCCAACAACCAAACATACATCAAACAAACAAACCCCAAGCCTTATAACTAGCATAACATCTTAAGTTTTGAGCCTTAAAGAAATAAAACCTTTGCTTATATATAGAGAGATCCCTCTCTAGACCCAGGAGGGCTAGATCCTGAGGTCTGAAAGTGGTTCTAATGTTGTCTCATCTTTTGGTCTTGCCAATCTGGCCAGAACAGGGAACCCCCAACATAATGGTGACTCCGCTAGGGAAAATATGAGAGTCCATAACTGCTAACATTGGTCTCCTGTCCCATTGTCATCTCCAAACATAATGGCAACTCCGCTGGGGACGCTCTGAGTATTTTCCATCCTACTACATTACAAGAGCCTCATAAAACCTTGAAACTCTGGTTAGGTTGGCAGTTAAACAATCCTATTCAAAGATCAACCTCTATACCATTTGTTGTGTTTCTCCCACACTCTTAGATAGAGTCTGGAAAGGGCCAGGTAGCCTCCAGATCTCACACTCTTTCAGAGGTGACATATCTGGTAAAAGCCCTCCCATTCAATCTCTGGTAAGATTTTGTTGTGTTTGGAAGATGTCCTTGAAAAGGGACATTTCATAAGCACTGTGGTGGACAATATACCCTCCAGAAGCATCCCAAACCTTCCACCTGGCGACTCCATAGAACCTTAAAGATCAAAGACTCCACTGGTGATCAGTAGGCCTGCTGATTAGCTTGGTTCACATAAGATTCCACTGGGAGACCAGCCTTTATAACAACATCAGCCACAATAAAAGGAACAAGTAGGGTTAAGATGCTTTGTTGAAAAACAACGTTTTGGCCTTCAGAACCATTCACACAAGATCTTATCCTAACCCAAACCCCCCTGAAATAGTTGACAACCCTGAGAGCATCCTCAAGATATCTCCTACACCTAAATAGTCAATTGTTTCTAGCCACATCTATAGAGCTAACTCTACACTAGAAAACTTTGCAGCTCTATCAGACCCATTTTTTGACCTAGGCACTCAAAACAGTTTACCAAGAACTAGGTCATTTAGTGTCATAGACCAACCAGACCTTGAGCTTCCTGGTTCACCACCTCAAAGTGGTAAACACATTAGGGACAGAGAGACCCCTCCATCTACACCTCCTAATATTCACTTCATTCAGAACTCGGGGCTCTGCCACTATAAATCTGCCCTACAAGCTTCTGTTGGTCCTAGTATCCCTGTCATCCATATACCAGATGCTCAAGCCAACCCTTTACCTCATCCAAACATCATCATGGCAGCCTGGTATGCACCTCTGGTATTACCTCAGCCTCTAGTGCCCTTACCCAATGATTATCAATTAAAGATCCCACACTTCACTGCAAAAGAGTCTACCATGGCTCAACACCATGTAGATAGGATGGAAGATTCTTTTGACTACATGGAGATAGATGATGATACAATCAAAATGAGAATCTTTCCCCAGAGCTTAGGAGGTGCTGTGAAGAAATGGTTCAAAGGCCTACCTCATAATAGTATCCAAGACCTTCCTTCTTTATATCAGACCTTCATAAACAAATGGGAAGTTAAGGCCAACCCTCTCCAAATCCTAGCAGAATACATGAACCTGAAAAGAAACGTAGGAGAGAGTGTCCAGGACTACTCTACAAGGTTTAATAGCATTTATAATTCTCTTCCACCACACATGACACCTCCCCAAGGTTTGCTTCTAGTGAAATACCCCAAAGGCTTGGATGCTGACATGGCCTACCAGCTTAGGGAGAGGGATTACAACACATTGGAAGACATGCAAAAGGGAGCAATGAGTGTAGAGGCAAATTTGATTGAGAGCTGAAAAAAGAGTAACATATAAATATGACACTGTATCTTCCACATCTGACCCCAATTATGACTGCCTATCCAAAAACATGGAAAAGCTACAGCAAATGATGGAAAAAATGGTTGTCATAGTTAGTAACCAAAACAGAAATCAAAATCACAACTAGAACCAGAACTCTAGAAGAAACAACACCACTCCCAACAGACAAAGAGAATCAGATCAACAAGTCATACCCCCATTCCAAGAGAACTTTCTTGATGAGGATGAGGGAATCATAGAAGAGTCTAAGGGAACTGCAATAAACATGTTTGAAGTAGAAAACTCAATCCACAGTTGTTCCACAAAAGAAGATCAATCCTCACCCTCATACTGGGATGAGGAAGGATCAAAATCTGAGGATTATAGGCTGGGTTTTTAAAATGCCATCATGCAGGTCAGAGAATGGTATGAAATTAGGAACAAAGGGAGCCTAGAAAATTCTAAACCCAAAGCTTTTGAGATTACCATAAAGAAAAGGCCTGAGAAATATTCTAAAGAAACTGCTGAAAGTAACAAATCAGCAGCTGAAAGTTCTGGGAAAAAAAAAGAGAAAGACAACCAAAACATTGATAAACAAAGTCAACCAACTAGCAGCACTAGCACTGAAGTTAGTGCTCCTGATAAAACAGTTTCTAACACTGTGCATGGTGAGAATCAGCCCACCGATTCTGCCACCAAGGTGGTGGCTAACAAAATAGAGTTGAACATTCCAAAGAGTCAGTCCACTTTCAATCTGGAGAGTGAGATTGCAAAAATTAAAATCTTTGTCCCACTCTCTGAGCTAGCCACTCAGGATGTATATAAAGGCCAAATTTTGAAAGCATTAAATTTAGGTGAGAACAGTGACACTGTAAGTCTAAGTGATGATCAACTAGCCCTTCTGTTTGGTCCAAAGATAGAAGGAAAGTTTCAGGAAGGGGTAGTGCCACCTTTTTATATCAGTCTTAATATCCATGACAAGATTCTTCACAATGCAATGTATGATTCTGGGGCATCTCACAACTTAATGCCTAAGGTGGTTATGGAAAAGCTAGGCCTAGAGATAACCCGTCCCTATAAAGATTTATATTCTTTTGACTCTCGCAGAGTAAAATGTCTAGGCCTGATCAAAGACCTGTGTGTAAGCCTTACCCAGATTCCAGGAAGATGTATGGTCATGGATGTTGTGGTGGTATATGTGCCACCTAAGTATGGTATGTTGTTGTCAAGGTCATGGGGAGCCAAGCTGCAAGGTACAATGTAGATGGATGGGGCCTATGCCACAATCCAATTCTTTAGCCAACTTAGAAGACTATATAGAGAGGCACAAATGAAATTCCTCGTTAGTAGTCCCGAAAAACCTGAAAATTCACCTTTATAGTCTGTACACATGGATCTTGACTCCTTCATCCTTTGCAATGATGAATCTGTGGAGGATTCAGGATTAAAAAACAAAGATACACACGATGAGACAGAGCCCATTGACTTTAACATAATTTCTACTCTAGACTCGGAGGACAAAGATGTAGAAAACTTTGAACAGTGCATTGAAACAAAAACTTAGACTAAACCAGAAATAGAATGCAGTCAACTGATTAGTCACTCTCCGCAAGCTCATACACCACATCAAGAACGAAATAATGGTAAACCCGAGAACGAACCTTTATGGGAAATGAATTTCTATGGGTTATTTACCAAGAGAACTACAGGAGTAGGAGTGTGGATACATAACACAGAGAGTGACTACGCAGAGAGACATGCCTGTAACCTGCACTTCAAATGTACAAACAATACTTCAGAGTATGAGGCTCTTATCCTAGGCCTGAATTTGTTAAAAAAACTAGGAGCCCATAGGATAGATGTGCATGGGGACTCTGAGTTGATCATTAAACAAGTGAATGGTGAATACACAGCGAAACATCCTAGGCTGAGAGCATACATGAATGACACTCTGGATTTATTGAAAACCTTTGTAGAATACAAACTGGTGTTTGTCCCTAGGAGTTAGAATGTAATTGCAAATGGATTAGCCTGCATGGCTAGTTCATATCACAAGCCTCCCAGTGACCAAAAGATCATCATTCAGACCAAATTCAGACCTGAAGTGCTGGATAATGAAAAATATTTGCAGGTCTTTGAGGGCGATAAACAGATTGAAGATTTCCTGGTAGGCAGAGACGAGTTTGAATTTTCTGATTCAGATTCTAAATCTGACAATATCCACCTAAGTGAAGAGTCCTCAGATGAGGAAGAACCACCCTGTAACATAGAAATAAACACTTTAAACGAACAGATTGGAAATACAAACGAAAAATGTGAAAACGAAGATAGTGAAGAAGTAGAGGTGCTGCAGACCAAAGAAAAGAACATACCTCGAGGTCTGGCACCTTTAGAGGACCTTTTTGACTTTGATGATGTAGCAAAAGAGCCCACTATAGAACATGTAGACTCCGATGTCGAGGAATGCATCATAGGCATTGGAAATAAACCCAAGATGATCAAATTGGCTAAGTATCTGCCTACAAACATGAAAAAGAAATACATCGACCTATTCAAGGAATTCATTGATGTGTTTGCTTGGAGCTATGAGGACTTAAGGGCCTATGACACAAACATCATACAACACAAAATACCTTTGAAAGAGAATCAGAAACCCTTCAGACAAAAACTTCGCAGAATAAACCCAAAACAATTGCCTACAGTGGAAAAAGAGATTAAGAAGATGTATGAAGCAGGCATAATAGTTCCTATTAGGTTCTCTGATTGGGTCTCAAACCTAGTGGTTGTGAGAAAGAAAATGGGGGAAATCAGGTTGTGTATTGATTTCAGGAATCTTAATAGAGCCTCACTCAAAGACAATTACCCTTTTCCAAAAATGGAACACATCCTTCAGAGGGTAGTAGGCTCAAAAAGGATCTCCTTGCTAGATGGTTTTTCAGGTTACAACCAAGTTTTAGTACTCCTAGAAGACCAACTCAAGACTGCTTTTACCACTACATGGGGCACTTTTATGTATGAAAATATGCCTTCTGGACTGATGAGCGTTGGTGCAACCTTCCAAAGAGCAATGGACATAGCTTTTTCAGATGAAATAGGACACTTCATTGTCATCTATCTGGATGACATAACATTCTATTCCAAGACTGAGGAAGAAAACCTAGAACACCTGAGAAGAGTGTTTGAAAAATGTAGAATATTCGGTCTATCATTGAATCCTAAAAGCACTGTATTTTGGCTATAAGAAGAAAAAATTCTTGGCCACATCATATCTGAGAAGGAGATTAGGATAGGGAATACTACAAATCACACACCCGAGAAATATCAAGGAGTTACAGTCCTTCATTGGGAAAATCAATTTCCTCAGGAGGTTTATTCCCAACTTAGCTGAACACCTTAGGAATATGACTAACATGTTGAAGAAAGTTGTAGGAGTTAAATGGACTGTTGAGGCCAAGAAATCTTTTGAAACAGTTAAACTTGCACTCACCCAGGCTCCTGTCCTGATCAGCCCAGATTTCTCAAAGGACTTCCTAATTTTTTCGTTTTCCTCCGAGCATACAGTAGCTACAGTTCTGCTGCAGAAAAATCCAGAGGGAATGGAGCAACCCATTTCTTTCTTCAGCAAAGCACTGAGGGATGCACCTTTGAGATACAACATTATGGAAAAACAGGCCTATGCCTTGGTAAAGGCCTTGAAAGACTTTAGGGTGTACATAATGCATTTCCACACCATAGCCTATGTACCCAACATAGTGGTTAGAGACATCTTATCCCAAGACCCAGATGGGAAGAGAGGCAAATGGATTGTTGTGATTTTAGAATATGACCTTGAGATAAAACCCACTAAACTGATTAAAGGTCAGGGCTTAGCTCAACTAATGGCTGAATCAAATCTACAAGCCCTTGAAATTAACATGGTAGATGCCTTGGATGAGCAGCAGGGATTGCCTGATCCCAATGTTGAGGAGAAGTTTCAGAGCTCTCCTTGGTATTCTCAAATTTTGTATGTGCTTACACACCTCAATGCCCCTCCTAAACTATCAAAGACCAAGGCCAGATTCTTAAAGCTAAAAGCCAGAAGCTACTGCATGATGAATGAATGCTTATACTGGAAAAGTACAAATGGCCTATTACTTAAATGTTTTCCTGAAAATGAGGCAGAAAGAATTAAACAAGAATTCCATGCAGGAGAGTGTGGAGGCCACCTAAACTAGAAAGCCACTGCAAAAAAAATACTCAGAGCTAGCTACTATTGGCCTACACTCTTCAATGATATCCATAAGATGGTAATTTCCTGCCACAAGTGCCAAATGTTTGAAGGCAAAAGAAGGCTCCTCCCCTTACCTCTACAACCCATCACTGTTGAAGTTCCCTTTATGCAATGGGGCCTAGATTTCATAGGAGAAATTCACCCTACTTCTTCTGCACAACACAAATGGATCTTAATAGCCACATACTACTTCACTAAGTGGATAGAGGCCATGCCTACTAGGAATGCCACAGATTCAGTCATCATTAGGTTCCTAGAAGACCACATCCTCTCTCGGTTTGGCTGTCCAAGGAAAATAATCACTGATAATGCTACTGCTTTTGGATCCAAGAAAATGGTGGATTTTTATCACAAGTATCAAATAGCACTCGGTCATTCAACTGCCTATTACCCACAAGGTAATGGCTTAGTTGAATCATCAAACAATAGCCTGGTGACCATCATCAAAAAGTTGCTTGAAGAGAACAAAAAGTCATGGCATAACATGTTAGTGCATGCCCTGTGGGTCGACAAGCTTACAATGAAGAAATACATTGGCATGTCACCATATCAGCTTGTCTATTGTACAGAAGTGGTTTTTCCTACTAGCCTTGGAGTGCCAGTAATCAAACTTGTCCAAGAAATCCGGACAGAAGAAGACAACATGGTAAGGAGAATAAACCAAATGATCCATCTCCAGCAAACAAGGGAAGAGGTCTATAACAGAGCCGTGAAAGTTCAGGAAAACATAAAGAAGATGTTTGACAAAAGAACCAAAGCTGTTGATTTCAAAATTGGAGATAAATTTATGAAGTGGGACTCAAGGAGAGAGGACAAAGGAAAACACGGCAAGTTTGACAGTTTCTGGAAAGGTCCATACATCATCCAGGCCACTGTGGGTCCAAATGCCTTTTCTCTACAAGAGGTAGATTGTATAGAGCTGTTTGGGGGTCCTGTCAATGGCAAGATGCTCAAACACTACTTCTGTTAATTTTCAATTTCCAGTTTCCATTTCCATTGTACATACCATTGCAGTGTTTTGTTTTCAAGAAAAAAGAAAATGTTTCAAAAAACAGAGGGAAAGGAGAGGTTCAAACATGCTCAAAACATGAACCTCTAAAGTGCAAAATATTGGCTCTAATATGATCAAAACCTGAGCCAAAGAAAGTGAAGATAGCTGGTTCAAACATGCCCAAAACCTGGACCAGCAAAGAAGAAAGAAGAATCAACTCTAACAAGCCCAAAATCAGAGCTGAAACGAAGAAAAGAAACTGACTCCAACAAGCTCAAAACTTGAGTCACAAAGAGAAGAAGGATGCTTCAAGCTTCAGATTCCAAGCCTTCAAAGTTTTGTTTTCAGTTTTTTGCAAGTTTCTATCCATGTGAAACTGTCTTTATGCCTTGGATCCACAGCAAACTAGACTGTCTAATCCTAGTTTGGCTGTTTTTAAATTTCTGTTGTAGAATGTAGAGAAGAAATCTTCTAGATAGTTTAATACCAGCAGATGTTAGATTAGGTAGAGAAACATATGAGATCAACAGTCTAATTTGGTCTCATGGAGTGATAAGGGTAGATTTAGAATAGGTTTATTTTCTGTTGATAAAAATAAATGATCTAAAGGGTCTGCTAGTTCGAATGCACCCTAGAAGAAAAAATGCTAGGATTGTAGGATGGGTAGGTAGATTGTTTGGGAAAAATACTCTGCTGATTTGATGTCTTCACAACTTGTGGCAGCTGATCCAAGAAGTAACAAAATGTGTCAAGAAATAAGGCACCTGGCCTACTCCAAAGATCATTTCTGAATTCTTGACTCCTTCAAGAAGAAGCCATCCCCATGTGGAGCCACTGTTAGCTCCCTATAAATTTTTGACAAGCAAACAGGGGCCCAAAATGTTTTTGAGCCTTCAGGGAATGTGTTTCCTCTAAAAACACATCATCCTTGAAGCCTCCTTGTGCCTTGTGTCCTTTGATAAAATCTCCCCTGTTGTTTCCATCCAAAAAGTCTCACTGACTGCAAGAAATTGTGCTCCAAAAGGCCTACATTTGCCCCTTGTATCCCTGCAGAATTCCCCATTTTAACCCTTTTTTTTCCCCTTGTCAAAATCCCTCCCTTAGTCCTTCTAAATCATCCCAAAAAACCTCCTCTAAATCCTACACGCACCCCTGGTGTGGTTTAATTTCCCCTTTTCTCCCTTGTCGCTACCCTTTATTGGCCTTAAATGCACTAAAAATGGGCTAAAAGCCATATTTTCCATATAGATGGGCTTAGCTCCTTTTGGCACTAGCCCCCTTACCTTTCCCACCACGTGACCTTGGCGCTAGACCAAGGCGCCGAGGTGGACAGTGCTTATCGAAATTATATATTGCGAGCATTCTAAACTGTCGGTCTGGAGAGATCGGACGGTCGTCGCAGATCAGCGCTGCGCCCGTGGCCCACTCCTTTCACCACCCGATCACATAATCCACCATTCATTTAACCTGTCAATCCAGTGATCAATAGTTCGTCTACCCCGGTGGTCCCCGTACCAACACTGTTAAAAAAACAGCCAGTTTCTATCGCACCGCCACTGGAGGGTGGGCATTTTTTCTCATTTCAGAGCGATGCCATTCACTGCAGGACACGTGTCCCGCACACTGTTCAAAAACCGCCCCCCCATCGCGCGTTAACATTTTGCATTCAACTCGACGTGATATGAACATACACTGTTTGATCCAGAGCCACCCATCCAACAGTGATCATGCCCTGAAGATGCGCGGATGATAACCGAGACAAACGGTCCACCTGGCCCCCCATCAGTCACCCTCTGATGCATTTTTAGTCGTTGATCTCCTCCTCAGATCAGACGGTCTAGATTTAAAGTTAGCCCCACCATTGACCCGGTCCCGCAACGTCACCCATTCCACGTGTTTCATCGTATTTTTCACCCGTCCCTGTATATATATTCATTCAAAGGTCAAATTTCAACCATTTGCATTTAAACTTTGCCACATTTCACCAGCTTTCACCAGGCCATCCTCCATCGTTTCCCTGCGATTTTCGTCGTCACCCTGCATTGTTCCACCATTTTTCCAAGCCGCATGGCTATTTTCATCGTCCCCACTGCATCTACCCTTCCCTACATGGTTTTCTTAACGTGTTTGCGTGTTTTGCAGCTTGACGGGTGGCGAAAAACAACCATGGTTCAGTCTCTGTTACTATGACAGAGAACACAGGAAAGGACCATTTTCAGGAGCTGAAATTATAGAGAAACGCTTGGGAAAGGTGCTATGACATAAATTTCATCAAAGGACAGGGTTCAAACTCTGCAAAACCTCTCCAGCATCATTAAAGCACAGATTTCACAGTCAGAGGAAAACGTAGAAGCGGTAAAGAGTATCAATGGGAAATAGTGCATTTAGGGCTTGTAATTGCAGATTCTGAGCCTTAATCTGATAATTTAAAGGCAGAATACCAGATCAAAGACATCATGGATCACATGGAAGGCCCAGCGCGCAGAAAACACCACTATCATGTTTTCACATCAGCATATTGTTCTTTCCATAAAGGACAAAGAGCCCATACTATCTCCACTCTATTTCATGTTCTACAGGAGTTTTCTGCCCTGACAACAGTCCTGATGCTATCAGATCATTTGATATGTAGTATGGAAGACTTCATAGTCATTTATTTACCTTTTTTTTTATTCACCAAAAGTACTATAGAGTACTGTAGCCAAAGTACACCAGAGACATACCTTGAGTAAATGGAAGCCTGACGAAGACCACCCTTTCATCCAAAGAGTACTAGAGATAAATGCTCAGAATTTAAAACAGAACGAGGCCTCAGCTCTTTTCCTTTTCTAAGTTTTAATGCTGCATTTAGTTTTCCATCTACCTTCTTTGCTTCACTTGAGCTATAAATTTCATGAAGAATCTCATTGGAGTGTTGTTGATCGGTTATCAGAGAATTACTAGTTGTTTCTTTTGAGACATAGTCTCTGTGTAAAGTTGTAAGATAGGCTAAAGAAGATGTTTTCAGATTGAATATCCAGCTATTGGTAATGTTGTACTTGACTGGTGTTTCTCTTTAATATGACAAGCACATTTCTTTGGATCCTAATCTAAAGCAGCGGTGATGTTTTTCTATCTCTGTGTTTGTTTTTAACTTGTAGTTCAATTCATTTCATTTCTACTGGCTCGCATCAGAAATCTAGCATAGGATTTACCCTTGTTAGGTTCCCTATGTTTCTACTCTCCTTGCCTTCAATGTTTTCTACCAAATGTGTTATCTAAGGGTTGATTTCAGTTAATTTAACCAGTGTAGTGGATGTCATTGCCTGCTAGCTGATGTATGAATTAATGAATCTGTTCTTAGATGTTCTTGTTAGGATTTAATTGAATGAATTTGGAACACTGGGAGGTCTAGAACTCTGTCTCTATCTCACTAGGGTCCTTTTCAATTAATTGAACCTTTTCTAAGATCCCTCAAGCTGGAGGCCGAAGCATTGAGAGTTCAAAGTCTCTCTCTGATCTTAGATCTTTAACTTTGAATTCTAAATCTTTGTTGTTTCCTCCTATCTTACCATTTCATGCCACACTATCATCTTTAAGATCCAATTCTTTAGATGACTAGCCCAACTGAAAGCCTACATATTGATTAGCAAGCAAATCCTTTCCTAACTCCATTGCCCAATGGTTTGACATGTTCCCTGGATCATCTCTCCTTTGCCTAAATTCCTCTTTTCTCAGCCTTGTCTCATATTGAACTCTTCTTTCCTGATTCCCAACAACCAAACATACATCAAAAAAACAAACCTCGAGCCTTATAACTAGCCTAACATCTTAAATTTTGAACCTTAAAGACATAAAACCTTTGCTTATATAGAGAGAGATCCCTCTCTGGACCCAGGAGGGCTAGATCTTGAGGTCTGAAAGTGGTTCTGATGTTGTCTCATCTTTTGGTCTTGCCAATCTGGCCAAAACATGGGAACCCCAACAACTACTACAGGCCAAACATAGTAATTGATGTTCTGGAGGGAATATGGGTTGACACAATCCATGGCTATGCTGAGTCGTAGACTTTTTACTTCATCCTTGAATTTTTTGAGCCATGTATCCTCTATATGCTTAATGGCTATTGAATCAGTTGGGATTCACAAAACTCCCAACTCACTTCTATGTGAGGCATGCCATCCCTACAGCATAGCTAATTCTTTGCAACGAAAGAGTATTTGAATCCTTGGGATTATAGGCATGTGCCTCAATATCTTAAAAGAA